>CAUYQV010049781.1:0-27035 GCA_963574575.1 Galagoides demidoff | reverse complement strand
TCCGCCCCCCACCTGCCCCCAGGTGCACAGAAGGTATCTCCCCCAGCTCTGCCCCCCACCTGCCCCCAGGTGCACAGAAGGTGTCTCCCCAGCTCTGCCGCCACATGCCCCCAGGTGCGCTTCCTGGGACACAGTTAGCCGATTTTGTTAGAGGGCCATGAGACTTTTCCTGGAAGTAGTCTCTTGTGCTTCAGGAGACAGGACTTAGTATACAATTACACATTTCCAGACAGAGTGCAAAATCCCCCGTTGAGAGTGAGAATGAGTCGGGGACTGTGTCTGGGCCTCTTTACAACTGAACAGCTTTTCTGGAACATCTATTGTTCCCTTCGAGTCTCCTGAGTCTTTGGCTCAGACGGCTGAAAGTTTGCGTATTCTGTGCAACACAAGCGTCTGCAGATCTCTCCCCCAGGCGGGGCAGAGGTAGCTGGGCTGAGTATAGAAGACCCGCCCCCACCCTGGGCCACCCCTATCCAAAGGCTCAGGCTTTCACCAGGGGTCTCCTGCACCTTTGGCATCAAGGACACGAAACGTACCCCGATGCCTTCCATCGTTAGCAGCTGGGTATCTGAGCCCAGACACTTCTTGGATTTTTCCCTTTGATTTTGGAGAGGCCTGGGTGCCCCTACTGATCAGCCTTCATGCAGATGTGAGTGTCTCCTCACCTCAGAAATCCTCATCTGTCATTTGTTTAGTTATTTTTCCCATTTTCCCCGTTCCTGCCTCTGGAATACCAACCCTTTATTCTGCAGCTCTCAGATCTTGCTCCTGTCCCTCTGATCTTCGTCCCCTGAGTCCTGACTCTGGCCGTTCTGTTCATCGGCAAGCCATCCATTCCTGACCTCACAGTGTCTGTACTCCTCTGCTGACGGCCTGATCAGCACTAGCAGCCACTAACACACAATCACACTCACATACACCCACTTTAACACGTGTTCCCTCATTCTTACACTCACCCAACACAACTCCTATGCTCACACACTGTCACTCACTTATACACTATCACACCCTCACGCACTCACACATACACAAGCACACTCAGACACTCACAGGCATACACACTCACACTCCAATACACGCACACATCAGAGTTCAGAGAAACAGATCCCTGGAGAAGCTGGAGGATGAGGGATGTCTATGACTAATTGTGTGCACTGTGGGAAGTTAGAACAGTCTTGGGCCCCTGGCCTCGAACTGGAGGTCCCACCGTAGGTGGCTGGGACTGAGAGAAAGACGTGAAGAGGGTAGGGGGGGGCTGGCTCTTCTGAGGCCACCAATCAGAGCACCCATCTGACTCCCCTTGCACCCTAGCCCCGAGCTCCACATTCATCCAGACCTGTCCTTCTTGCAGAATTTGAGCCCCAAACTCTGCCCCATGCCCGACCTGCACATCAGCATTCTCAGAGCCCAGGGGGCCTGATGCTGACTAGTCCACACCCGCAGCACACCCGACACCACTGTCTCCTGTCAGCAAAGCCCACGTCTTCTGCAGGTGACCCAGCTCTGATGTGACACAAGCACATGACCCACCTCTCACTGCCTCCTGAGCCTGGTGACAGGGTAGTGGAGAGCTGCCCTTGGTGGTGGTGACACCTAATTCCCCTGTGCACAGCACGGCTGGTGGTTCCCGGCCACCTGCTCCTCAGGGTGACCCTTTTCTGGGGAGGAGCCGCCCTCGAGAGTCAGACAAAAGCCACTCACAGAGGAGGGGTCTCTTCACACACCAGACGCCGGTGTGTGTCCACAGCCACTTCCACTCAGGCTGAAGGGCCACCTGCCTCCGTGAACGTCCCTTACATGGCCCTGTGATTAGCTCCGCTACTGGACGTGAGAGGCAAGCACAAGAGCGGCCGAGCCGGGCAGCACTGGGCCAGCTCCTCTCCCTCCACCAAGGCGCAGGCTAACCCCGGCCTGGGTCTCACTCTCTTGATGGTCTTAAAGGCTTCACATGACGTGCAGTTGGTATTGAATTTCTTTATTTCTTGTTTGGAGGGTCCCTGAAGAGATGGCAACTACAAAGCAGCCCTGAATAACAGGAATGTTGGAACAGATGTTATGTAGGCATTTCCACATGATAAAGACTTCTAAGAATCCCCGATGCCCAATTATCCTAACAGCTACTCCAAAATTTGCACTCGATGCCTGATAAATGCAGGCAATATTGACTTGAATAAAACCACAGTTATTTAGGACACAGGTGATGCCAATCAGAGAGGACATCTGAGGGTCGAGTACCACATTTTGAGGAGATGGGTAAGCCAATAACACGACTTTGAACTTACACAGAACCAATTAGTAAAGTAAAAATACCACAATAAAGATTATGTTCTCTGTGGGAAAAGATCTAATATTTTCTGCATTTCTAGATCAAAAATATGTCTTGATATTGGGCACATGTGACAGCACCCCTTGCTACCACAACTCACCCTGACCATCAGGGAGGGATCAGGGCAGAGAGAAGGTGCCTCCTTCCACGCGTACCTCTGCTTGTGTTTTAAAGTGTAGACCAAGGATTATCACAGTAGAGGTTGAAAATCGCAGTAACTCTACCTGTTTCCTTTTCTGCTTTTATTTACAGTGAAAGTTCAAACACAATCCACAAATACAGCGTCTGATGAGTTCCACCTCAAAAAAATAAATTTACATGAAACAAAGATGGGGGTTTTATGTGCCAAGATATTTTCTCCCTTTCTCCTTCAGGTGTTTTCTATGTTGAATTCTGTGCCTGGGTGGTGATACGAGGTTTAGATTTATCAGAACAGCTTGGAAGGCCAGGCCAAGCCCAGGTTGAGAAGTCAATTTGTTCATATTAAGAGCAAGCAAATACCTTTCCACTGTATCCAAATAGTATAGATCTTTAGGGGGAACAGTAAACTTTGGTATCAAAAAAAAAGACCTGATGGTTGACAGCTGTCTACAGGGGGATGTAATCTCTTCTGAAAGAGACATGGGGAACTAATGTGAGGTGCCAGAAGCTAACAGTGCCCTCCTCTGCCCACATCTCCCAGGGCCCAGAGGAACATAGAGTGTGGAGGTGCCGCC
Organism: Galagoides demidoff; assembly: GCA_963574575.1. NCBI lineage: Eukaryota > Metazoa > Chordata > Mammalia > Primates > Galagidae > Galagoides > Galagoides demidoff. Next base: position 23,993 of record CAUYQV010049781.1, on the reverse strand, counting down.
TGAGGAGTGCGGCACCACCACGGCGCCTCAGGACTCACCGTCAGCAGAGACTGGGGACAGAGAGGGCCCAAAGGCAGCGTGAGCAGCTCCGGAAAGAGGGAAGGGTCGGAGTGAGTCTGCCCACAGACCCCACAGGTGTGTCCTTCACTCTGGTGACAGTCACACCACAGGCCCCGTGGAGCTCCTGCCTCCTGTATAGATGGTGCTGACTGCTCACTGTCGGCTGGGAACAGGGGCAATCTACATTCCCTCCAACCCACTGCCTGGAGCCTTCCGGACTTGAGAGCCAGATCAAGTACATTTTTCTTTTTAGCCTGAGGATGTTTAATTATAGCATATTAGAAATACACAGAATATTAATTATGCCCATAATCACCACTAAAATTTAATATGTTTATTAATATTTTTCCATATTACACCTAACTGTCTTTATTTTAAAAGATATCGAACCTAGCGAAACTTATTCCACGAAGCCCTGGAGACTTCTTCAAACCTCTCTGAAGAGCCACTCATGAGAAAGAGTTTGAATTTTATAAAAGCCTTATAGTCTACTCAACATTCAATGTCACTGGTGAAAATAACCACAAAATTAAAAGTCCACTTTCTAGAGCAGACTTGCCTTTAGAGTCTCCAAGCAAATGGGTCCCAGAGCTAACCCCATTTGTAGGTCAGGAACCTGTTTGCAGAAGAGTCCAGACACGGTCCCTGATCCCTGCCTTCCCCAGGATGCAGCCCAGGTGTTCTGGACTCAGTAACTAGTAACCAGGAAACGTGCTCGGTTAATCGACACCTTCTGTACGTTCTCTTATTTTATTAGATACTGGGGGGCTGTGGCTCAAAGGAGTAGGGCACCAGCCCCATATGCCGGAGGTGGCAGGTTCAAACCCAGTCCCGGCAAAAAACTGCAAAAAAAAATAATAAAAATAAAAATAAAAAATAAAATAAAATAAAATAAAAATATTAGCTACTGGGGAGTGGAATGTGAGAAGTTTCCCCATTTTATTTTTAGCTCCACAAATGCTTTCTATCTAAGCCCACTAGGAGATAGGGAAGGGGGTTTCTAAGCAGGAGACACAATTTTGTAACCTTCCTATTAATTGTGATTTCACCGTCAGTGCTGACTGATCAGCACTGGCTGAGTAGTTACCACACCTGTAAGATGGTGGGTGCTCAGGACTTGCTGAATTAAAGCAGTGTGAGATTTCACTTCACCCCTTCCCTTGATTTCCCCTGATTACAGAAATCATAAATACATACCAGTGTATACAACTTTGAAAGCGCAGAAAAATGTGCATCACCAATAAACCCTGTGAACTTCCACACATTTGTTTCCAAAGTTTTTCTGGGTACATGATTATTGATGTATTTTAACTCACTTTGATTGAAAATATATTGACATTTTCTTATACCTTTAAAAATTCTTCAAAACATAATTTCAATGGCTGCATGATGTTCTGTCAGATAGATGTGTCCTCCTTTACTTAGCCATTTTTTTATTTTTCTAAGCTTTCCCTATTTTTAATCCTTTAACAATTAACATCTCTGTGCAAAAATATTGGTAAAACCTGAATATTTTCTATGTACCGATTCTTAAAAATACATAGATTTCTTTAAAATTCTTTATCAATGTATTTAATTTATAGATATTAGCTATTAAATCTGATAATCTCAGCACTCTTAGACACAGAATTTTTATTTTTTTTTATTAAATCATAGCTGTGTACATTAATGCAATCATGGGGTACAATGTGCTGGTTTTATATGTCATTTGAAATATTTTTATCAAACTGGCTAATGTAGCCTTCACTGCATTTTCCTAGTTATTGTGTTCAGATATTTATACCCTACACTTAGTAAATTTAACATGTCTCCTTGTAACATGCACCATAGCTGTGATTTCACCGATTACCCTCCCTCCACCCATTTAAGGAATAGCTAGAATACAGATGACTGCGTGCGTCTCTGTAGATGTGCACACGCCCACACATCCATATGGTGTTGTGTTTCTTTTAAGAATACCAACAAAGAAAGGAAGAGCCACAGAAGACGGCATTAGTGAGGAGGGTGAATTCGGAGGTATTAGGGGATCTGATTGCTTCTGCTACTCCCCAGAGGTTCAGAGCGCTCCCTTGAAGGGAATCTGTGCGTAGAGGAAAGAGGTAAAGCTCAGGCTGATGTAACATTTGCCAGAACAAAATTTATTCTGATGTACAATTGTTATTAATGACAATTAATGACATGGTCGGGCATGGGGGAGGGGGAGATCAGACTGAGAAGGAGCGAGGGGATGTGGGCAAAAATAAAAAATAATATATATATAAATAATAATGCCTAATTCTCACACAAACTGGATTTAATTTTGATTAACATATATTACTTAAACATCAATTTTTAATCCAACATGTCAATATGTTGTTTATCATATTGCATCCTGATTCATCAGTGAAATATGTAATTTCCCCTTTATGATAATATATATTTTTTAATTTTACTATCAGGGCAGGGGTATCCAGACTAAGTAGAATGATTTAGAAGTATTTCTATTTCTACTGTCTATAAGGCTTGGTGTGATCTTTTTTTTGGTTTGTTTTTAGAAATTATTTTTTACTTTTATTTATACATATTAGTCATCTTTTTTTTAGACTTTGGTAAAAACATAACAAGGAAAAAAATTGTTTGCTATTTGTGTTTTGTCTTGTGTATTCTGTAACAAACAAATAGTAAATGATTATGTATTCAAAAAAAGGAAAAAGAAAAAAGCTATAATGAAACACAATTCTCTAGAGCCTGTCTCTCTGCAAGGCAGGGAGTCTCTCCTGAGATGCTGTACGTGGCACTGGGCCGCCATGTGCCACCACACCTCCCGATCACCTCACACTGAGATTTTAGTTCACATTGGCCACAATATGATGTCCCGAGGGGCTATAACATCATTTTTGTGGTATTCTTGCCCCAAATTTGTAAGATCAATGTAGTCATAAAAATACATCAAATAAACCCAAATTGAGAGACATTTCACAAAATAACTATCCAGCATTGTTCATAGGGGCTGAGGTCATGAAAGAGAAGGGACGCCTGAGACTGACAGGGATGATGGAGAAGCAGCAGGATTGCAGTGAGTCACCCTGCACTGGGCTCCAGAGCACAGACAGGTGAGACTGAATAGGGGCTGCAGTTCTCTTGAAAGTACCGTAACAGGAGTAGTTCCCTGGGTTAGAGGGTGGCTCGTAATGTTTACATTAGGGGAAGCTGGGTGTAGGGAGTGGAGAGAGGCTGCACTGTTTCCACAGTATGTATGTAGGTCTAAACTTGTTTCTAAATGAACATTTAGGAAGTAATAATGACAGAATGGCTCTGAGTTGATGGTGCACTCAAGAACCTGGCTGAAGTAGTGAGATCTCCCTACCAAAATACACCTTCAACAAAGCCTCGAGAACTTTCACAAAGTTGTAATCATCTGGAGTTTATAATAAAGTATGATAAAGCACACAGGAAAATAACACAAGATTATTCAGACTCAGCAGGAAAAAAACAAAACAAAACACAGTGAGATTCACAAAGACCTCAGGTGATCACATGACCAGAAAGAGAAAATATAGGACAACTATATTTAATATGTTTAAAGGGAAAAAATAGAATTCTAATGGTATGACAGAAAAACAGAGTGTCAAGGCAACTCGGCAGACTTGGAAAAGAAATATACATCCATATATAATAATATTTGGAAATTCAAAATGAGAAAAACAAATAGATGTCTAAATATTAGATGTTAGATAAATGTTAGATGCAGTAAGTAAAAGGAAGAAATGAAGTGTCATATATACCTAAAGAAAGCAATCAAAATCAAGAGATAAACAATTAAAAAGCATGTCAGAGAATCAAAAGGGGAAGAATGAGACTTACCGTGCACCTCTCTGGACTCCAGTAGGATAAAATCACAGACATGAGGCAGAGGAGGATGGGACACAGCCTGTCTGGATGGAAAATCACCCCGACGGAAAGATGACTTCTCAGAACGTGCAGTGGGACCCGGAGTCCATGAGACGTGTTCAGAGTACTGACAGGCAGGGACTGCGGAGCTGGGGTCGAAAGTCTCAAGTCCTGTTGTACAGAATAAGAGCAGTAGTAGGATTTTTTTTTTTTTTTGACAAACAAAAATTGAGAGACTTTACTAATTTGAAAGGAAAAAAAAAAAAACCCAAAGGAAGATTTGGAAAGCAAAGAAATGGGGAACCAAGGAAGCAGTGAACATGGTAACCAAACCAGCCTCACCCAGACGAAACCGTAGTAAGGTGAGATTTGCCGTGTAAAAACCAAAGTGTAGAGATAACACGCTGGAAATCGTAAAATACTGGTTACGTATAATTCAAGAGGGAAGTGATGAAAGCAGTCCACATCTCTCACATTGTGTAGAAAGTCGAGAAATGTTTAATGTGGAGATAATCAGGTTATAAAAACCTTACTATAAATCCTATAAAAACCATCCAAAGAAGTTTAAATAGTGTATATTTTCTAAATTATTCAAGGACAAAAATGGAATGAGGAAAAAGAAACAAAGAGAAGAAAAATTACAGAATAAAAGAGACACGGTAGAAATGAACTTAAAGGTATCAGAAATCACCAAGACTATAAACCTCCAGTTTAAAGATAGATTGTCATATAACAAAAGTCAACATTTTCTAAAACTAGATCTCTCTTTTTTGAGGCACAGTCTCATTTTGTCTCCCGGGCTAGAGGGCTATGGAGTCAACCTACTTCACGTCAACCTCAAACTCCTTCTGCCCCAGCCTTCTAAGTAGCTGGGACTACAGGCACCTGCCATGACACCTGGCTGATTTTTCTATTTTTAGTAGAGACGTGGTCTCACTCTTGTTTGGGCTGGTCTCGAACTCCTGAGCTGAAGAGATCCTCCTGCCTCAGCCTCCCAGAGTGCTGGGATTATAGGTGTGAGCCACTGCGCCTGACCAAAATAGGCCTCTTTTAAAAAGGGATTCAGAAAGTTTGGAAGTAAAGATTAGAAAAGAAGTAACAGGCCAACTCCTAATACAAATAAAGCTGACGTTATCACTTTAACATGAGACCAAAAATGATGAAAAGTAATGATGGTGCATAATTCTCCCATTACAATGAGACCATTTAATTCACCCAGAATATACATAAATTCTAACCTTGTAATAAATATATAGTCTATCTCCCAAACAAATATGGTAAAAAATCATGGACATTTTTTTTCAGTGAAGAAACTAAAATAAACTAAAATATCCACCATGATCATGAGAGGTTATGTCTCTTCTGAAAACCAACAGATGAAATTGAAACTGACTTTTAAAAAGTCAGTGTGCACATAAAATTTGTGAAGATCAGGACATTCCTAAACAAATCTTGGTGTTCGATTTTTTTCCAACAAATATTAGAACTGAGCCACATTCATGAGAAGTGTGTCTGAATGGACTGCAGTAGGCCTTTGGCGTAGGGTCCAAAAGAGACGGACAGACACGGGAGCAGAGAATTAGCAAAAGAAAAACAAAAATGAATATGGGAAAAAAAACTCAACATTGGGCAGATTCAAACCCCCCAAAGAGAACAATTTCTAACCCTCAGTAACGGGGGAGCAGAGGGCCGTTCACAGCGAGCTGGACACACGTGGTCAGCAGAAGGGCAGATGTGAAGGGCAACAGTCAGCGGGTCACTCCCACAGACCCGTGTCTGAGAAACACTCACACTGACTCTGGGGCGGGCACCAGAGGTTTCCAGAGGAATGTTTGTCCTAAGACAAATGGGGACACCTGCGTGTCAGTGGACAAGAACTAGGCGGCATTTTCATCTGAAGCCACAGCGCAGAGCGGCAGCCAGAGACAGCTCTGGGCAGGGACAGCATGAGCTGAGTCACACAAGTGTCCCCGGAGACAAAATAGAAGGGGACTCACTCACACGGAGTGGACACCGACAGAAACTAAGCAAACAAAATAACCATGGGCGAGTTACAGTCGTAGGCGACAGGGCTGTCCTGAGAAATGAAGGAACGGGAACAAGAAATTCAACCCAGGAGGCAGCGCGGGCAGGACTCAGGGCTGGGCGCCAAGAAAGGTGCTGCTGTTCCTGTCGCTTACGTGATCCTCAGGGTTGAGACGTGTGCATTTTATTGTCGTGCATTTGAACTTTATTTAGTTTTCTGACTACAAGTTACATTTAATAAATAAGCAAATAAAACAGACATTGCCCATGGTGGGCGTGGTGCTCAGTGCCAGGAGTGAGATGGGCAGAAAGTAAAGGATCTTTCGGACGCTTACGTTAGAATCATAAAAGTAAAAACAAGTCAGCAAATTTTTTGGTAGTAATTTGGGTTATAAAGGCCGGTGTGGGCTGCAGAAAGCAGGGAGGAGAGCCCAGCTGTGTCCAGCGGAGGGCAGGTCTGGGCTGAGCCCCACACTGGCCACAGAGTTCCCGGTGAGGAGTGAAAGGTGCCTGTGAGTGTCCCCATCCTGAATGCCAGGGGTGACAGGGAGAGGGCGTCTCCCCAGAGTGCACTGCACTCTGTTCCACTGCAGACGGCGCTCAGGTGGCTGTGGACGGCACTGGGGTCTTCCCAGTAGGAAAGAAGGGGGAAATGACTAAGGTGTTTGGACAGAGTTAAACCCGAGCAGGAGAGGGGACACCATCCCAGGACATCTTCAGGTTTGTAAACATCATGACATTTTGTTAGCAAAGATTTCTCTGAGCTCCCTGACTGGAGGTTGTAATTGTGTTTTCAAAAGTCTCGAGATTGCACAGGGCCGACTATTTATAGAGTGGATATAACCGGTTTCAGCAAAGCCAGGTGAGAGTACTGGTCTAATCTTCCTGCCCCGCATTTCTCTCTGTGACCTGAAGTCTAATGGTGACAAACTATCAAAAGACATCCTGGTAATAAAAAAAAAAAGGTGACTTTTCACTTCGTCCAAACTGAAATCTAGCCGGGATCAGGGAAAGCCCCACTTTCTGATGAGCCGGGATGACACGGTGGCACCTTTGCCGAGGTCCTAGCCGGATGCGGCCTGGGCACAGCAGCTAATCACTGCCAGGGCAGCTGGGAGCAGTGACCACACAGGGACATCACAGGTGCAGGCTCAGGGGACGCCCACAGGGGCCAATCCTACATGTGGATATAGGCCACATATTGGCCTTGGAAGCAGACGTCACAGGTGCGCGGTGTGAAGGGGACAGAGGAGCGTCCTGTCTCCTCCCTGCTGAAGTCAAGTCCAGCCACGCTGGCTGAGGGGGGCTCACACTGTGGGAGTCTCCTTGAGTCTTACGTGTATCTGAGTCTCACAGGTGTAGAGCTCAGCACCTGTGGATGTGAAAACTGCACTTCGGGTTTGAAAAGAGCAGCGACTCCCAAGCACGCTGCTAACTTCATGTTTACATGGTGGTCACACCTTATCTCTCTGTGTGCCCTGGCTCCTCGAAGGACTGAGGAGGCCTGCTGTCTCCACTCCACAGTGTGGGTGCTCTCTGGGGCTGACCCACGGTGGCCCCTGGGGCTGGGGGTGGGCTGTGCATTCAGGAGGGGGTTGGATAGGCTGCTTCAACCAGAGGTTCAGCTGTGCCGGGTGCGAGGGGTGTGCTTGGGTCTTAAAGCATGTTGAGAGACAAGAGAATTCATAGTGGATTTAAGAAATAACCTGGGCAGTACCTGTGGCTCAAGGAGTAGGGTGCCAGCCCCATATCCTGGAGGTAGTGGGTTCAAACCCAGCCCCGGCCAAAAACTGCAAAAAAAAAAAAAAAAAAAAGAAAAGAAAAGAAATAACAGTCTGCTCAGTGCAATCCTAACTGGCTTTAGTACCTTGTAGTAAGAACATCTCCTGACGGAATGGAGGGCGCCTTCGGCTGGGGCACTCAGGGACGGGACTTCAGGCTTCAGTTTCTATACAAGCAGCTCCAGTGCTGGCACCACCACCGTACCCCGTGTTCAGGCCATTCCCAGTCCTACTCTGCAGACCCCCACCAGCCTCCCATCCAGGGTGCTAACAGCAGAGGCCGGCACAGGAAGGGAAAGTTGGCTGCACATTGGAAGGCCCCAGTGGCCACTCAAAGTCAATGGCAGGTGCCTTGGGCCAGGCTCCAGTGGCCAGATGCTCCTCCTGCAGTCAAAGGTCACCCCATGTGCAGATGGGGAGACTACTGCCCAGAGGCCTGAGGGCAGGTTCTTCCCATGGCCCAGACAGTGAGTGGTGCTGGTGTGTGGTCCAGGCTATTGGATGCTATGACTGCTGGTGCCAGTGTCCATGATGTCCACAGCTGGCCCTCTGTGCCCACGAGGTCTGCACTGTGGATACAGCCACTCCCAGGTAGGAGATACATGAAGCATCATTGTGTTTCTGATAAAAACATGGTCAGACCTGTGTCTTTTTATGACTCCCCAGCAATATAGCACAACAGCTATCTGCACAGCGGTTATATTGCTAATCTGCAGGTGATTTAAAGCATAGGGAGGGTGTGGGGGTTACGTGTGAATACCACTGTGGTAGGTCACAGAAGGGGCTAAATTTCTCTACATGTGGGTATTCCAGGGAGGCCTGGATCCACTCCCAAAGAACACCCAGGGGTGACTGCCTATTCCCTATAACCCACACTGGAATTAAGAAGTCTCACAATCTCACACAAGAATTAATTTTGATGAAGTAAAAATAAGAGTCATATTAGGCATCATCGTTCCAAACCTTACAAGTCAATTTAAATGAGTTCTTTACAACGTAAAATTAAAACAAGTGTCATTTACAAACCACAGGGACTAAAACAACTCTCGTTCTGCCAAAATTAACTTGGAAAAAAGAAAAACCCTCTTATAAAGCATTTCTAAGCTTCTCAAAGTTGCCCAAAGGAAAGAAAAATAAAATTATAAAGGAAAACTAACACAAGTTCCACGGAAGCATTAAAATGCAAAGTGATTCTCCTGCCCCCCACCCCTCCGGACTGGATGGTGTGGACTCTCTATGTCAACAGACTCGGTGTCCAATTAAAAACCCATCAGCCAGCCACCCACGGTGCAACTAGACTCCCAGCCTGGGACCCCACACGGCCTCGGAGGGTGCAGGGAGGCCTGGCACAAAGAGACAGCAGGAGAGGAAAGGGGATGTGGCCCCCCAGAAGGACCCCTGGCCATGGGGTCCCTGATTGCACCCTGTGGCTGTGAGGCCGGGGAGGCAGCCCCCCTGCCCACACTCTAGGAGAAGGGTCCTCTTTCCATCCTGTGGCAGAAGTGAAGACAGAAGCCCCCCTGTCCACTTGACACTATGCCACACCTGCAGGTCTAAGCCCCCAGGAGGTCCCTGGCAAGCTCCCTCCACAGAAGCCCTTGTAGTGTTGATGTGTCGGTCACCTGCCCGTCACAGGGGTGCGGAGCTGCTCTGCCTACCTAGACACACGCCCAGCAGTATCTGTGTCCTACCACGTCCACAGAGATTCCCAGATACTTTCTGTGAGCCATGCAATTAGTTAAACGACCGCTCAGTGTGTTCTTACAAATTCTCTGAAGACTGTGTTCTTAGTCAATGTCCATCTTACAGATGATGAAACTGAGGTTTGGGGAGGGGTCCTGACCCACCCCCACCTTCAGAGCAAGGGCCAGTGGCTTCCTCAGCCTGTCTACTACCTCGCCCCGAAGGCTGCACATACCCTGACCAAAGTTGAACCGCAGCGTTTGGTTTAAATATATTTTTAGTTTCCTAAATCGCCCCATTGGCGGATCCTGAACTCAGCTGGTTCTTATTCCACATCCCAGGTCTTGAAGAGGATTGATTCACAAAGAACCAAAGCAAGGGGATTGTTCTCCTATCTGGACACACTTGAAAGCAGGGGCTTTTTCATACCCCTGGGCCTCCCTCTGACGGATTAAGTGATCAGGAGAGAGCACAGAGGCTGCCCTGGACGGGATCCCAGGCTGCTCCAAAGGGCGTCCCCGTCTGGAGGGCTGGGAGGGGGCTCCCTGTGCCCATCAAAGCTCCCCGTGCATCCTCAGATAAGTGCCCCTGGGACCTATAAATAATGTGCACCGGGTCCCCCTGCAGCTGAAGTTCTGAGGAAGTCGGGTCTAATTGCATCTCCAGGAGAAATAAAGCAGGAAAACTCTTGAGAGCACCCACTGCGCTGATGGAGTGGGCCAAGAGCCTCCTCTCTGGATTAATTACCGCTCCACACCCCAGGTTCAAGAGCCACACTGCTCTGCCCCTGCTGGTTATCAAGTTAGGTCTAAAATAGCATTTTTCAGAAGGAACAAAATAAATAACTTCAAATTTAGAGCAATCATCTCTTTTTAAAGACACAGATTTTTTTTTCTATAACCAGCCATTTAGAAGTGTAATTCCCCTTTGTCTCTGTGATAACCAGTAGGTCCAGACCATGAAGTCAGAGGGAAATAACTACCAGGGACTCATGGGAAACAAAGTTTGCTGTGGACAGCTGTCATTCCCGGAGGAAAGTGTCAACGTGGTGGGTATTTTGAACCTTTGCTCCACTGAAAATATCTGCCCCGTCAATAAAAACAGGCATCGTAAGACTTTGATCCTGCCTCCTGGGTCGTTTCTGGGATTGTGCCCACTGACACTTCTGTGATAAATAGATTTTTGAGCTGATTGATTAATGGATTAAAAAGAGATTGCAAACTGGGGGGCCAGGTATGGGAAAGGGGAGATGGTGGCCCACTGGTACAAAGTTTCAGCCAGACAGGAGGAATAAGGTTTAGTCACACTGCACAGCACGGTGCCTGTTGTTAATACATTGACTATTTCAGATGGCACCAGTGGCTTTTTCATGTTCTAGCCACAACAAATGGCGAACGGGTGAGGAGACGGACATGTTAATTAGCATGACTCAGTCAGCCCACTGTATACAAATAGTACACTGTACCACATAAATGTACACAATTATTACCATGTTTCACTGGAAATAAGACACTGTCTTATATTTATTTTTTCTCAAGAAGATGCACTAGGGCTTATTTTCAGGGGATGTCTTATTTTTATTAAGTATAATACAATCTACATTTATTCAAATACAGTTAAGTCATCTTCTTCTGGAACCTGACAGGGGGAGCCGACCTTGTTGGTGGGGCTGGCGCTAGTGACGCGTGAACTCCTTTCCCCTAGCCATTTGCACACGTGCAGTAAGATGCCTGCCACCGTGGTTACCACAACACACACCTGCGCAAGTGACAATGGCTGGGAGAAAGGAGCTGTGGCAGATAAAAAGGTATGCCAGTCTTCCTTACCACTCTGCACCACCAAAATGCATGGCCACGCCATGCATAGCCATGCCCATCACTAGGTCTTATTATTGGAGTAGGGCTTATATTTAACAAATGCATAGAAATCCTGCTAGGGCTTATTTTTTTGGGTAAGTCTTACTTTCGGGGAAACACGGTACTGCATCAATTGGCAATAATTTTTAAAACTTTAAAAAGAAATAGTGAACAGAAAAGATACAAAGGAGGGGAGGCAGAGAAGGAAGGAAGGAAAAGGTAGGGAAGGATGAAGAGAGGGAAAATCACCTGCAGGCTAATCCTCATCACCCCCGTCTGGAAACTGCCATTCCCAGAGTGAGCTGGTCGACCGCCTGATGTACTCTGTCTGCTTGCCTGAGTAATTGTGCTTCGTAAACATGTACGTAATAATAAACACCCTCACAACCAAAACACCCAGGAGACAAATTTACTTTGCTCATAAAAGCATTTGTTGGGCATAAATTACTATGACAAATGTGTCAAAAGAGATTTGGTCCTAATTTTCTCCAGCATAATTTATTATGAAACAATGCAAGAATGTGTCGCACAATAAATTCATTTGTTCACCTCTCCTGAGTGAGGTGCCGGCCTGGTGCTGGGCTGAGGGAGGGGCAGTGGCGGGCCAGAGTGTGAAGCCCCCACTGAACTGACAAACTCCACGTACGGTGCTTTTTAGCCATAAATTCAGCTCCTATAATTCATAGAGAACCTTATTTTTTATACAAAGTTCTACTCACATGTACAACTGTGTGCCCATTGATTTTACTTCTTCCTAAAATTCCCAGACAGGGCGGGCTCCAGGCGTACTCTAGAGAAGGGGAATAGCCGTGTGGTCCTCAGTTACAGGCTTTCAGAGCTAAGCCTCACCGATTTTGCCTGACCCCATAAAGGCCTTTCTAGGACTGAGTAGGCCCTTCCCCATTTATTCAGCTCCAAAAGTTAATAACCACATATTGGAAGAAGAGGCCCCTTCCTGGGATGTGTCCCCTCTGCGGCTGTGTGGAGGCCCTTCCCTACCCCGCAGAGTGAACCCTCTCTCTGAAAGGCCTGTCCCTGGCCAGACTCCCTGCATCCTTCCCAAGCCCAGAATGAATGTGGACCTGTGTCCCCCAACATCATGTACTAAAGATCTAACCCCTGTGTGGAGTTTGAAATCATGGGAAGTAATTAAGGTTAAAAGAGGTCAGACAGACAGGGCCTTGACCCCACAGAAGAGGGGAAGTGAGAAGTCAGACCTCTCTCTCTCTCTCCATCTCTCTCTGTCACTGACCCTGAACAAAATTCTTCTGGGATACACACAAGCACTGAGTTGGGAGACACCAACCACCAGCAAGGTGGGAAATCATGGTTCTGGAAGACAAACCAGCATCATGGCACTGGGTCTGAGCTGTAGCACCGGCAGAGCACTTGACCTTTGGAGACGGAGACAGGTGTAACACCTCCTGGGGTGGGGAGGGGGAGAGGGAATGCTGTCATTAGGAAATGAGGGTGTGTTGCACACGAGGCCTTTCCATCCAGGGGTGGAGGATGTCAAGACCAGCTCTGGCACTAGCAGACCCCTGAGGACCCCCCAGACCCACAGGCTGCAGCCGAGGAGGAGAAGCTGAGACCAGCACTCATCAGGCTTGGAGGAGTGGCCCCGTCTGGGGGCAGATTTTACTCCTGCAGAAGTTCAAATAGGGAGACTCCCATCTAGGACGAGCTGCAAAGGGCCTTTTGTCAGACACGACATCATTGCCGGCACCCACTGTCCACACTGGAGTTGGGGACGACTGAGCCCGTGCTCGGCAGGAGGTCCCTGCCATAAACGTCCCCATGCTTGCACACCATTTCCATCCTCCACTTTCCCCAAGCTCCCACGCTGCAGCAAGGGTGTGTTCAATAACCAGGCAACCCGGTCTTCAGAGGTGGACGGGGGTGAGGGAACAAAGCTGGTGGGTAATTGTTCCAGTTCCCATGGGGTCAGCTGTCCAGGGGATGTGTCTCTCAATACAAGGGCAGGGAATGTTGAGTGGGGGAGACGCACCTGGAGCAGATTCTCAGCCCAGCAAGATGGCTCCAGCAGGTGCCACACAGGACAAGGCCCAGGCAGGCGGGGGGCTCAGGGCACGGCTTGTCTTGGGGACCAGCCTGGCATGGCCCAGGGGGTGAGCATCTCCTTAACTCCTGGGCGCCTTACAGTCCTGCTCGCCACCCCAGCAGGCCGCTGGGAGCTGACGGCTTGAGATTCAGTCTGTTACTGACCAACGGCAGGTCTGAGAGACCATGGAAACCTTGGAGAAGACCTCTCCTTTGCTTATTGGGACTCTGCTCAGAAGATGGGAGGGTCACTCTGTGAAATCACAGTGGAAGCCCCAGGAAGGGGGTGCAGGGCCTAGTGAAGAGAGGGTGGCTCTATGTCCATGAGGGTATAAGCCCCCCATTCTCAGGACTCAAGAGGACAAAGAAAGATGCCAGAACTAATTATGGCTTCACAGTCCTCTCCTGGGGAAGGTGAGGTCCTCCGTCCTCCACTTGAGTGTTGCCTGGTAGTCGCTGCAAACCCAAGAAAGCCACCCTAAAGCTCAAAGAAATACTCAGGGTCTCCGCCTGGCTGCTGGTCGGTCTACTGTGACAAGGCTAATGGTATCTTTCCTCTTGAAACGCAAATGTATTTGTTTACTGCAGATTCGTAGGAAAGGGGGCAGGCAGCACTGAAGCAGGGCCCTGCCCAGTGTGAGAGCTGCCCGGCCCCTGGACTCTGACACTTTGCAGCCGGAACACCCTATCACTAGCACCCACGGCACGCCTGGCAGGTCCGGGCTGGGCAGACACGGCCTGACCTAGATCCAGGGTATACGCCATGTGGGGGAGGGGCAGCAAGGTGCACCCGCAGGGTGCCGCGGCTCCCACTGCGATGTCCCACAGCCTGTCCACACGGCTCAGCCACACAAGCCTCTTCTCTCACCTGAAAGCCCACAGTCAAAAAGCAAATGACCCACGGTGGGTCTTGAGGGCCTGGCCCACCTCAGGAAACAGGATGTGTTTACAACTCCTGTGCTCTAATCCCTCTCCTGCCCTCCTATCACACTTGAGGACACCAAGCTCTTCCTTTTGTGGACAAAGACAAAAGGTGGCGGTGGCACCTGTGGCTAGGTGGGTAGGGCGCCGGCCATATACGGAGGGCAGCAGGTTTGAATTTGACCCCGGCCAAACTGCAACAAAAAAGTAGTCAGGTGTTGTGGCAGGCGCCTGTAGTCCCAGCTACTCAAGAGGCTGAGGCAAGAGAATCACCTAAGCCTAGGAGTTGGAGGTTGGACACACAAATGGTGACTATTAGGTTCCAGATTGAGCAGGTGTCAATGAGGGCCCCCAGCAAAGTCTCAGGAAAGAAGTGGAGCCAGGCAGTGTCACGTGGAGGGTGCCTGGGCTGGGTGCGGGAAGGGGCAGGGCCAGGGCCTGGGCACAGCTCAGCCAAACTCGGATGGGCCCTTCCTGCTGCCCAGGCTTAAGACCCTTCCTTGGACTCTCTGACCATCTGTCCTCTCACCCAAACCTGGGGGTTATAACTGCTCCCTTTCTGTGTGCTCTCTGGCTTATAGTACAAATGTAAAAATCCCTGAGGCAGTGTAGGGTAGAAATACCTCCCAGATATTATGGTTCTTATTCAATGACAGCCCTCTGTCCCTTTGCCTCCTCTCCGGCTGCTTCAGGAGCGAGTGGAGCTTTCCCCCCAGCCGCTCTTATTCTGGGTCTCAGCCGCTCTTATTCTGGGTCTCATCTTCGTACTAACCATGAGGACCTGGACGTGCCCTGACCTGTGGGCATGTTTGCTTTTCCTCATCTAAGTCCAACGCAGTGAAGTCTCTTCCCTTATGTGGTTGTGAAAATTAAATGAGCTCATATATAGGCAAGTTAGCAGGGTTCCAGCCACAGTAATCCCTTAATAACTGCTCACTACCCCGTCTGACTTCCCTCAGAGGGAAATTCCACTGAAGTTAGGTATTGAAGATGCTGGTGTGGGTGCAGAGAAGGGTACGTGACACCCTGTTGCTGGGACTGCAAACTGGTGCAGCCTTTTCATGGAGGCCCCATAAAAGAGAGAAATATGGAGAAGCCTCAAAGGAGACCTTGCATTTGATCCCAAATCCCATTACTAGGTATCTACCCAAGAGGACAAAAATCATTTTACCATAAGGACATTTGTGCTTGACACTGCTTAATAGCAGTTCAGTTCACAATCTCAAAGACATGGAAACAGCCCCAGTGCCCATCAACCCACCCACGAGTGGTGTAATAAACGGTGGTGTATGTGTACCGTGGAATGCTATGCAGCCGTAAAAAGGTGGAGACTTTGCATCTTTTGTATTTAGGTGTAAACGATGTGACCTGATCAATCATAAGTACCATCTGTATTAAACCAAAGATATAAATTAGGTATTGGCCAAGTTGCAATTTCTCTGTTCAGAACAAGAGAGAAGGTGAATTACAGCATCAAAACGGAACACCATGGTAACAGATGGAAACAGCAAACATTTCTAGTTTGCATAAGACTGTACACAGCCCTCCACGAATACCTCCCGGGGATCCTAACGAGGCCAATGGCAAGCACAGTTTCTGTTTTCGAGGACTGTCAATAATGTTGAGTTGGACTGAGTTCTTTCTGCTGAAAGTAATCGGTTCATAAGGCAAGTTTTAAGCTAAGACACGGACACACAACCGCTTTGCCAAGGGCATTACCAGTTATTTATAATAATGTGACTTCCCTAATAATTCTAACTTTAAATCAATTATCTATTCCTCAGCTGAACAGAAAGCACTTTTAGCCTTCAAATTAGAATAGGGGAGAAAAGGAACCGTCCACGAGGAAGACGTGGTCCCTCTGGATTACGTTTCACTAGCACTGCCTTTCATGGTGACCACAGCAGAAGCATCGCCCTTGCTGTGATCCAGAGTGAACCCCACTCAGCAGGATTAATCTGTAACAAATGCTAATTTTTTCTATTGAAATTGTGCTTCCTGAAGATATTTTGTTATTGAAAATATGTAGCTGCAGACCGACAGGACCAAGAAAGGAATCTCCAGCTTTAATCCTGTCTTGATTGGCAGCCCTCAAAAGCTCTAAATAATTTAACAAAAGGCTAAACTTCTAACAGCAAAGAGCGACAGTGACAAGGAGACCCAGACAGCCAGGGAGCCCCAGACAGCCGGGGAGCCGCAATGTGGACAGCCGGGGAGCCCCAGTGTGGACAGCCCCTCTCCCTCCCTGCTCCCGGGACACCATCCCCATTTCCCTCCCCTGAATCCCTTTTCTGTTGGAAAACAGCAGTCTTAGCAGTTTTATCGCTCACCCCTTAGTGAGCTATAATTTTATAATTTAAAATATTAAAGTTGGGAGAAAACCTGAGGGAGGGGGGAGCCAAACAGTCCCTGTGATTCTGCCGTCACCTCTCACCTGGCGACGTGGCAAGGACTCCGGGCACCTGTCCCCACTCTGCGTGCAGGACAGACCTAGGAAGCACCTCCTGAAATATACTCAGGGTTTGTTCCTCTGACAAGGACATTGCTGCAGGCACTCAGGGTCCATCAGGGAACAGACCAGACAAAGATCTCTGACCCTGCCCTTTGGGACTTACATTCTGGGTTTGGGGAAAGGCCACATCACACAAAATAAATACACAAACGAGTAATTATCAATCTGTGCAACAGAATCATGGAAAAGCAGCAGAAAGCGGGAGGCCGGGAGAAGAAGCTCGGAGCAGGAGGTGATGGACTGCACGGAGCAGGTGCCGCAGAGACAGGAAGAGTCTGAGGGGGTGTGGGGAGGGAACCCAGACCTGCTGAAGAACGGCAAGGAGCCACCATGGGCTGCATCTGCCGAGGCTGTCCTCCAGGGTGGTGCCGTGGCTGCCAGCAACTCTAGGGCTAAGTGTCACCCACTGCACACTGGGGGCTTCTGCTCACCCTCATGGAAAGGCCTCAAGATTCACCCTGATGCCACCTTCCTGAACCCGTCAGCACAGGTAAATGAGGTGAAGTTGCCTCAGTGGGCTCAGGCTGGTCGAGGGTCCTCTGGAGGTGGGAAGGGTCCATCACTGCCCCCAGCTGCCCCATGTTGGGGATGGGTGGTGTGAGTGGGGACATGACGGGCTCTCTGAAGAGTCCATTGAGGGCTCACGCCAGCCCCAGGCTTGCTGTCCCAGCCTCTGCACTCGGCAAAGGGTCCCAGCAGCCCATCTGGGTAAGGGGCTCCTTGGCTAAATAAGACGCAGAGGGACTTCTCTTGGTGGCAGGAAGGTGCCATGTGGGTGAGGACATCTGTGCTGTGCCCTGTTCACAGGGAGAGCATCTCCACTGAGTACCACCCCACCCCATTTCATGCAGCTCTCTGGGGGCTGCCTTGCCCCCTCTGGAGCCCGGGCCTGGCACCACCCAGTCTCTCTGGGCCTCTGCTCACCCCTGTGGCTTCCAGGCCTGTCAGAGATCAGAGGCTTCTACAGGAAGTGCTGGGCAGACTGCCTCTGTCCCCAGTGATCACAGCAAGAGCAGCAGAGACCCTATCCCTGGGATGACAGTGAGCTATCCACAGGAGAGAGGATGGGGCCAAAACCTGGCCAGGAACAGTCCCAAGAGAGAGAAACCCTGGCACCCTGCTCCAGCCCCTCCTCTCCAGGCCTCGGTCTCCTCCCCTGCACTTCTCGAGGCTTGAACCGAAAGTTCTTTCTAAGGCTCAGTAACAGGTGGAGTCCTGGGGGCGTGCAGTGAATGTCCTTCAGTCCCCAATGCCAGGTAACAGGTGGAGTTCCGGGGGCATGCAGTGAATGTCCTTCAGTCCCCAATGCCAACCCAGCTACAAGGCCTGCCCAGCTCTCAGATCAACATCCTTGTTCCAGAGTCTCCTTGGCAAATGCCCGCTTCTCCTGTGGGACTTACATCTAAGTTACTTCCCTTCTGCATGGTGTGCTCCTCCCCCAGGCCCCCTCTGTCACATCAGGTCACATCACTCCACTGTCACAGACTGGGGTGAACAACTGCTTGTAGGGATCCCTCCCACAGCCCAGGACTGTGTCCTGCCTTGCTGGGATTCCTCAGTGCCCCACGGTGCTGCCACATGGTAGGTGCACGCAGGCAACAAGCCAGCAAACTAGCAAGGAGGCTGTAGGCTATGGCCCTGGGCAACCTTGTCATGGTGCTACACAGAAAATGCCAGTATTTGGAAAAGCATAGATAGATGGAAGAAATTTTCAACCCCCCTTTGAAAATCATTGAATTCCCAAGCCCCAGGTAGAGTCTGTTCATACATCCTAGCTGTGCATCCGGTCCTACTATTGGAATCTTCTGAGAATGTCCAGAAGTCTCAGGGATGGTGAGCTCTTATTACCACAGAGAGACTGATGGCCAACAAACAGGTGAAAAAGTGCTCAGCATCTCTAATCATCACCTCCAATAACGCAAATCAGAACCTCAGTGAGATATCACCTAACCCCAGTGAAAGGGCTCATCCCAAAGTAACAGACGCTGGCATGGACGCAGGGAGAAAGGGACTCTTAACACTACTGGTGGGCCTGCAGCACTATGGGAAATTGTATGGAGATTCCTCAAAGAACTAGAAGCAGACCTACCATTCAATCCAGCAATCACCCGACTGGGTATTTACCCAAAGGAAAAGAGGTCGTTTGATCAAAAGGCCCCTGAACTTGAATGTTCACTGCAGCACCATTCACAGTCACAAAGACCTGGAACCAACCCAGGTGCTGGCGGCTGCGTGAGGTGTTATAAAACATGGTACGTGTCCACCACGGAGCACTGCTCGGACAGAAAACAATGAATTAACACCATTTGCAACAATCTAGGTCAGTGGTTCTCAGCCCTCCTAATGCCTCCTAATGCCGTGACCCTTTAATACAGTTCCTCACTTTGTGGTGACCCTGAAATCATAAAATTATTTTCATTGCTACTTCATAACTGTAATTTTGCTACTGTTATGAGTCGTAATGTAAATATCTGATATGCAGGATGTATTTTCATTGTTACAAAGGGGTGGTGACCCACAGGTTGAGAACCACTGATCTGGTGGAACCAGAAATCATTCCCCTAAGTGAAGTATCAGAAGAATGGAAAAGCAAACCCACATGGACTCACTAGTAAATTGGAACTGACTGACATGTGCTCATGTGAGGGGGGGAGGGGGGAGGGGAGGGGGAGGGGAGGGGAGGGGAGAGAGGGAGGGGGAGAAGGGGGAGGGGAGGGGAGAAGAGAGGGGGAGGAGAGGGGAGAAGAGAGGGGGAGGGGAGGGGGAGGAGGAAGGGGATGTGGGGAGAGGGGAGGAGGGTGGCAGAGGGAGGAGTCACACTGAAGGGGACAGTGCACACCGTCTGGGTGATGGGGACTGAAGCAGGACAGACACAGCCCATGTAACCAAAACATTCATATCCCCATAATATTCTGAAATAAACAAATACATATTGAAAAAAAATTACACAAGGACTTTATAGATCTGTGGTCTCTATATCAATGTGAGGAAGGGGATAAAGTCACATGAGTAGCTGAAAATTGGAAAAGACGAAGGTGCAGAAGGTCAAAGCCTTTGTCCATGACGGCACCTCTGACAGTGCTTCCCTGGAGAGACACAAAACCCGAAGGAAACGGTGACTAAACCGTGGGCGTGGAAGGGATAATTTATTCTACATATCCTTTTACTTATGTTTTAAAATTTTGAATACAAATATTTTATTGAAACTTTGATTTAATGTTGTAGAGACAGTAAATTGTTTAATGGGACATGAAATACAGCTGCACCGTTTTGAGAACAGAGGCTCAGTGACAAATGATCACTATTTTCCACTGTTTTTTGTTTGTTTGTTTATTTGTTTTGTTTGTTTGTTTTTGGCTGGGGCTGGGTTTGAACCCACCACCTCTGGCATATGGGGCCAGCGCTGTACTCTTTTAAGCCACGGGCACCGCCCTATTTTCAACTGTTTTGATCATCTCACTCATATGACTTTGCAACAGTAAAAGCCCCCCTCACTGGACAAGCTCAGGAAGCGGGTCAGTGAAGGAACTGTATAGCTACGGCTGGCTTAAAATGTGGTGGTCCTAAGTTACTTCCTATGAACGTAATCAAGTTATGCCCCACAATGAAAACTGAACCAATTCAAAGTTGCATTTGCAATCAGAGAAACTGGTCTCCATTCCGTGATTAAAAGCCCCAGAGTAAGCCTTAGTGCTCCTTGATGGGCATTTTCTTCCCAGCAGAGAGTCCCACCCACCCTCACCACAATCCATGTTGTCTCCATAGCCAGACACTTTCAAATTTTCATTTAGGGGCCAGGGTGGCTCATTCCTATAATCCCAGAATTCTGGCAGGCCAAGGAGAGAGGATCACTTGAGCTCAAAATTTGAGACCAGGCTGAGCAAGAACTGTCTCTACTAGAAATTGAAAAAATAGCCAAGCATAGTAGCACATGCAGGTACCACCCCAGAATAGAGCCCAGGAGTTTGAGGTTGCTGTGAGTTATGATGCCACAGCACTCTAGCCAGGGCAGCAGAGTAAAACTCTACCACAAAAAAAAAAAAAAAAAAAAAAATAGATTTCATTATGTTTTCAACTACAAGTAAAAACATGTTTGAACTTGTCTTCTGTCAGATTTGTTATGGATAAATTGGTCTTGACTGTGGGCAGAGACTAAGAACAGGACAGACGCGAACTGATAAGTACCTGATTGATTCTTTTCTACCAAATGTGACATTTGGCACCATGGTTAAATGCAGGGACATTTCCAGTCCCCAAGGAAGGCAACCATGGAAGGTCTTGTCATCATACAACACATCGTGAGTTCCACACAGATGAGATAGCGCCCTGGATGTCAGAATAATATTCACAGGGTGAACAACATTGATGTTACTAATTTAAGTACTATTTATGATAAAGTTACGTGCATCTAATTTTCAAACTTTACATGCATAAAGCCCAGTGGAAAGGCATTATACTGTAACAGTTTTATATGGATGCATCTCTGAGGGACAAAAATTAAAGTCATTGATGCCAACAGTAGGGATCCTTGAGAAAATGTATCCCCCACACAGAGAACTGAGGTGCTATTCATGTTTGAAAGCCACTACTCAGAGTAAGATTTTTATAAACCAAGAAATCCAGGGTTCCCCTGTGAATTGCTATTCCCCATTTAAGCAGAAAGCAGATTGCAGCCACTAGGTAAGGAGCTGTCACATTGGGGCTGAAGCTCAGAATTTATGCATTTCCTTGAAAACGTACGTGCAAGACTCCGTCCTCCCCCGCGCGCCTATCCAGGCCCAAGGGTCGGGGCAGGTGTGTGGGCTCAGACACGCGTTCCTTCCTGTTGGACCTGCAGGGCGATTCCTACTTGTTCACGCTATTAGTGCCGTTTCCTTCCTTCTCTAACTTGTCCATGTAGGAGAATGGCCCCAGAATAACGCCGTCAGCCTCGGGTACCCGACACTCCTGCAATGATCATTTGCAGCACGTAAGGCTTTGCCTTCCTCCCCAGCGCGTCTCTGGAGGAGGGTGGCCTGGCTGGGGCTGCCCCTCTGCCAATCTCTCAGCCTCCCCTCTGTGGTGGCCACTGCACTTCTTGCTCTCAAGATGGCAGTGGAAACCATACAGCTATGTCCACACTGCAGGTGGGAGGGGTGGCTGTGGGGTCCGTTCTGATGAGACTCTAGGTGGGTTCCCCTTTGTTTCCCAGCAACTATCAGCCAGACGTCTGTCTTGACCCCAACCAAAAATGATCCTATATCCACATTTGCACCAATGCCTGATCTAAGCGGAAAAGGTGACCGGTTCCCACGAAGTGTCCAGACCCAGGGTGACCCTGGCCTTGGCTCTGGGAGCCCCCTTCTCTGAGACCACAGAAGCCACACAGTGACCTCAAGGAGTCTCCTAGCCCTGGGAGGAAGGTTGGGGGAGGTGCCCTCCTGCCACAAATGTGCCTTTCATTCCAATTTGTAAGAACACCGTCGCGTGGGCTGATAACTGTAAGAAACCTCCAAATTGTAGGAAAGTCCAAAATTTATGAAAACAAACTAAAGATTTATAAAAATGTGCTCAGAATATCACCCTGTTATATGTAATAACAAAATCCTCGTTTGGTATATCCGATATTGTTTGGACAAGATTCAATTCTATTTTTAGGGGATTCCAATTTCCTTTCCCATAAACTCTGTGAAATACAGTGTGTGGCGTATTTACAGTGACCCTTTTGAAGAGTGTTACACTTTTGGACCCTTTAATAAGCCTAAGTGAGATGGTCTCCCCTCACCTCCCTGAGCAAATAAACAGGCAGTCGGGCGACCCTCGGAAAGGCCTCCCTCCCACAACTGGCGGTCGGAGGCTTCCAGCACTGTGACCAAAGCTCTCTGCAGACTGTTCTAGGCAATAAAGACAATATTTAGGGCCATCTGGTGATTCCATTCAATTTATTTCATTGACAAGATGTATAAATAAGAAGGCATAATTTCCAGAAGCAATCATGAAATTTACTATGCAAACTGCAAGCCGCGGCCCCCTCTGCCCCTTCCTCCTTCCAGTGTCCACGTGGGGCCTCTTCACATCAGGATAATTTCGCAGTGCTCTGCACTTTCCAAGCACTCTGCAAAATTAACCAATTTATTCTCAGAGAATGGAAGGTCATATCGGCAAGGAAATGAGACAACGGTGGGGAGGGGGGTCTTTCTCACGCCTGAGGAAACTCACACTGGCTCTGTCTCTCTGGGGGGGGAAGCCCACGGCCATCCCTGACCTCCCTGGGGGCAGCCCCTGGAGAAGACGCTCCCCACACTCTCCACTGGAGGCAGCACCGCCGCCTCCTATGCCCACACCTGCCCTGGGAGCCCCTGTCTCCACTCCTCAGCCCAACCGTGCCTGTCACAGGTCAGGTTTCCCCCAATGGACTCCTGGTGCAGAGTCACACAAGTGGCATCCCTGGCACTGCTATAGACCCATAGACAGTGTGAAAATGAGTGATGCACCTTGGTGATGACGTGAAGGTTTTAGAGAAGATGCTGAAGACGAAGCTGATGGCACCTCGCTGTGAAGGGCACGATGCCTGTCCGTGACGCAGCTCAGTGATGGATAGTGCTGAACTATTGATGCAACAACCGAGATGAATCTCAAGGGGGTTATGCCAGCCCTGAAAGGTGGCATGCTGTCTGACTGCGTTTATACAATCACCTTGAAACAGCAAAATTCTAAAAATAAAGAACAAATTAGCAGTTTCCAGGGATGAAGGGTGCTGGGGGCACAGGGATGGGGATGTCCAAAGCACAGACCTGGGGCTCTGAACTCTGGCTGAGACTGCTGGGTTAGCCTTATATCTCCAGAGAGGCACCAAACCCACCACTTGGGCACCAACAGGAGGGGAAGATGCCAGGATTTGCTGCTGAACTTGGGGTGAGCTGTACCTCCATTCCCTTTACAACCATTTACAGTCTCCGAGAAGTCTTGGGGGACAGAGACACATTTCTCTGAGTTTAACCTGGTGTTTCCCAAGTTTACAGTATTTCCTGGGGTCCTCAAGGACTTTAAAAAATCATTTCTAGGCTCAGCACCTATGGCTCAATCGGCTAAGGCGCCAGTCACGTACACCTAAGGTGGCGGGTTCAAATCCCCAGCCTGGGCCCGCCAAACAACAATGATGGCTGCAACCAAAAAATGGCCGGGCATTGTGGCGGGCGCCTGTGGTCCCAGCTACTTGGGAGGCTGTGGCAGGAGACTCGCTTG
>CAUYQV010049780.1:0-11829 GCA_963574575.1 Galagoides demidoff | reverse complement strand
TGTGCCGCATTTCTTCCTCCAGGCTATGGGCAGGGCCCCTTTCTGCAATGGGGTCTTGTGACCTACAATCAGACAAGGTAGGTCAGGTAACTCCTTTATGACTAGCTCCAAAACAAAAAGGCAGGAGAAGATTCCTGCCTTGGGGAGAAAAGGGGAAGGTGAAAGGAGGGCAGAAGGGCAGAGAGAGAGGGGCTGTTTACTGAGGCTGTTGTGAGGCCTAAAGTACCCCAGCATCATCACAGAAGACTGTAATAGAGCAACGCCTGTGGCTTAGTGAGTAGGGCGCAGGCCCCATAGACTAAGAGTGGCAGGTTCGAATGCAGCCCCGGCCAAACTGCAACAAAAAATAGCCATTGTGGGCATTATGGCAGGCACCTGTCATCCCAGCTACTCGGGAGACTGAGGCAAGAGAATTGCCTAAACCCAACAGCTGGAGGGTGCTGTGAGCTGTGACACCACAGCACTCTACCGAGGGCAGCAAAGTGAGACTCAGTCTCTAAAAAAAAAAAACAAGGGCCATGAGCACTTTGAATCAGTAACCATGGACGAAAACCAATAAAGAGACACCATAATATCATACCACGTGCTCTCAAAAGTATAGTAAAACACCTGGAATTTTCCTACTTGAGAACCATAGTTATGCTGCAGAGAGTACCAGCAATACCCAGTATAGCTAACACTGTACGTTATATACACCCCAGCAGTTCTGCTCTTGGTCTGACCTTCCAACAGAGGTTCTAGGTGTGAGCTGGGTACCCCAGCTGGATATTAGAGACACATGGGGGAGTTTTATGTTTGTATTTTAAATCTGATGCTTCAGGTCCACCCTCTCAATTTTGATTTCATCCATTCTAGGCTTTTTTTTTTTTTTTTGAGACAGAACTTCAAGATGTCACCATGGATAGAGTACTGTAGCATCACAGCTCACAGCAACCTCCAACTCCTGGGCTCAAGCGAGTCTCCTGCCTCCACCACCCAAGTAGCTGGGATTATAGGCGCCTGCCACAACGCCCAGCTATTTTTTGGTTGCAGCTGTCATTGTTGTTTGGCAGGCCCGGGCTAGATTCAAACCCGCCAGCTCAGGTGTACATAGCTGGCGCCTTAGCCACTTGAGCCACAGGCGCTGAGCCCATTCTAGGCTATTTTAATGTGTACCTTGCCCAAGAGAAATCACTTATATAGACAAGGAAACACGTACCTTGCAGCAACTATATAAATAAAATCAATGGGAAATAAGCATTTAAATGTAAAAAGCAGATCTTTTAAAGTCTTGCCAAAATATAGATGACTATATTATGACCTTGAGATACAGAAAGTTGCCTTAAGATTCAAATTGCATAAACAATAAAAGCAAAAATTAATATATTTGGCTCTGAAATACAAAAAATTCTGTATTTCTAAAGAGAAGCCACAGACTGAGAGAAGTGATTTGGGCATCATATAAATGAACAAGGTATAATGCTTGGACTATTAAAAGAATTCAGGCTAGCTGAAGTGGCTCACACCTAGAATCCCAGTGCTTTGGGAGACAAAGATGGGAGGACTGCTTAAGGCCAGGAATTCAAGACCCCCCTGGGCAACATGGTAAGACCCTGTCTCTACCATAAATAAAATATTAATAAGTTATCTGGGTGTAGTGGTGCATGCCTGTAGTCCTAGCTACTTGAGACTTGAACCCAGGCATTCAAGGTTATTGTACACTAAGATTTCACCACTGCACTTTAGCCTAGACGACAAAGCAAGACCCTGTGTTAAAAAAGAGAGAAAATTCAAATATGAACTAATCACTTTTTTTTTTTTTTTTTAGACAGGAACCTCAAGCTGTCCCCCTGGGTAGAGTGCTATGGTATCACAGCTCACAGCAACCTCCAACTCCTGGGGTCAAGCAAGTCTCCTGCCTCAGCCTCCCAAGTAGCTGGGACCACCGGTGCCCACCACAACACCCGGCTATTTTTGGGTTGCAGCCGTCATTGTTGTTTGGCGGGCCCGGACTGGATTCGAACCTGCCACCTTAGGTGTACGTGGCTGGCATCTTAGCCACTTGAGCCACAGGCGCCGATCCCGAACTAATTACTATTATTTTATTATAAGGAGAATAGATCTAAAAAGGGCATAGTTACACAATGAACTCCTCACTAGTAAAAATGAATCAACTAGAAGTACATGTATTAACATGAATAATTCTTTTTTTTTTTTTGAGAAAGAGTCTCAAACTGTCACCTTGGGTAGAGTGTTGTGGCATCACAGCTCACAGCAACCTCAAATTCTTGGGTTCAAGTGATTCTCTTGCCTCAGCTTCTCGAGTAGCTGGGACTACAGGCACCCACCACAACACCTGGCTATTTTTTTGTTGTTGTTGCAGTTGTCATTGTTGTTTTAGCTGGCCTGGGCCGAGTTCAAACCCGTCAGCCTGCTTGTATGTGGCCGGCGCCCTACCCACTGCCGCCTATCATGAATAATTCTTAAACATAATGCTGACCAATAAAAGTAAGACCTGCAGAATGATACAGTGTGACACTTCTTTTAAATTGAAATAAAGGCTCTCCCCCTGGCACAGTGGTTACAGAGTCAGCCACATACACCAAGGCTGGTGGGTTCAAACCTGGCCAGGGCCAGCTAAACAACAATGACAACTGCAAAAAAAAATAGCCACGTGTTGTGGAAGGCGCCTGTAGTCCCAGATACTTGGGAGGCTGAGGCAGGAGAATCGCCTAAGCCCAAGAGTTTGAGGTTGCTGTAATCTGTGACGCCACGACACTCCACCAAGGGCAACACAGTGAGACTCTGTCTCAAAAAAAAAATTGAAATATAAATCCATGCTATATGTGTTTATAGATGAATACATAGTTTTCACAAGTATGAAAATGAAATGGGTCTGCAAAACACTATCCTGAATTTTATTGTTACCTCCAGGAAGAAAGAGGAAAAAAATCTAAAAATTTGCTGAAGCATCTTTTGATGGAGGCATAATCCTCTAGAACTAATTTTTAGATTTTTCAATATTTAAATAATATTTCAAATAATGATTTAATAGTGCAGATAACGACACAACAGGCTCAGCTGATATTTATGACTCAGCTGAACACATAAAATATTACAGATTTGTTGAAAGCCCTGATTCAATTTTCCTTTCTCCAGGTCCGGTTATCCTGGTTCTGCGAAGTGTCACTTTAATGAGAATGAAAAGGACCCTGTAGAGAAAACAAGGGACAAAGTCATTAGTTCATCTTAAGCGTTGTACATGTGATAACCCTACGTGCCCGTTTGGGGGCGCCAGAGGACAGCACAGAACGGCCGAGCCCGGGTTCTCCCTAGGAAACGGAACAGCCTGTTCACCTCCTGGTTAATCAAACCACCATGGTGATTTGTTTTCTTACTGGACTCTCATACAAAAGTTACCTACTCCAAAAGGCTATCTCGACAGTTAGGAGTTACCTGCTTGCCTGCAGAGTTCTCGACAGCAGATAATAACATTTATCCTGTGTGTACTACGGAGACAACCTGTCACTGTTAAAACAGGGCTCCTCTTCTTTTTGAGCCCTGTAGCGAGTGACGCACTCAGAGGCTCCACCTGGGGATATGGAAATGAAGAAGATGTGGTCCTTGCTCCCCAGGAGCTTAGGGCGGACTGTAGACTTCAAATCATGTACACCCACAACATGCCAACTGGCACAAATACCGTAAGAACGACACGAGGTTTGGTAGAGCAGAGAGAGAGAGATGCCACCTCCAGAGACAGCTCCATGACTAAGGTGACATTTGACCCAGGAGCTGAGCCTTCATGTAATAGTTAAGCTTTCAAGGGAAGATATTCCAAGTGTAGAAACAGAAAGATACAAAAGAGCTGTGGCCGGTGGCTCACGCCTGTGACCCTAGCACTCTGGGAGGCTGAAGCGAATGGATTGCTGGAGCTCCGGAGTTGGAAACCAGCCTGAGCAAGAGTGAGACCCTATCTTTACTAAAACTGAAAAACGGAAGCAAGAAGATCGCTTGAGCTCAGGAGTTTGAGGTTACTGTGAGCTATGAGGCCATGGCACTCTACTAAGGGATAC
Organism: Galagoides demidoff; assembly: GCA_963574575.1. Lineage (NCBI taxonomy): Eukaryota > Metazoa > Chordata > Mammalia > Primates > Galagidae > Galagoides > Galagoides demidoff. Next base: position 7,777 of record CAUYQV010049780.1, on the reverse strand, counting down.
AGAGACTGTCTCAAAAAAAAGAAAGAAAGAGAGAAGGGGGAGAGAGAGAGAGAAGGAGGGAGAGAAAGAGGAAAGGAGAAAGAGAAGAGTAGAGAGTTTTAATTCACAAGACCTGTTTGAGTAAACTTGGGCAAATCACTTCCTTTTCTCTCAGTAGGGGATCTGCAAAGCTGGCACCAGGACACAGAATCTTTGTTAAATGTTCCTATTCTAGTTATAAACTAATAAATGTTAATCTTCAAATAAAAATTAGAAAATCCAAGCAAAGATAAAAAAGAGAATTAGGCTCGGCACCTGTGGTTCACGTGGCTAAGGCACCCGCCACATACACCTAAGGTGGCGGGTTCGAATCCCCAGCCTGGGCCCGCCAAACAACAATGATGGCTGCAACCAAAAAATAGCCAAGTGTTGTGGCGGTGCCTGTGGTGCCAGCTACTTGGGAGGCAGAGGCGGGAGACTCACTTGAGCTCCGGAGTTGGAGGCTGCTGTGAGCTGTGATGCTACAGCACTCTACCCAGGGGAATAGCTTGAGGCTCTGTCTCAAAAAAAAAAAAAAAGAGAGAGAGAGAGAGAATTAAAATATACCTACTTCTTTCACTTGTAAATATTTTCTAATGTTTTTCCTAACTGCCTTCATTTTAATGTACAAAATGAGACTACATTAAATATACATTTATGTTCTGTTATTGAACTTAGCATTGTTACTTTCTTGAGTCAATGCATATGATTTTGTCTGTTCTGCTTTCTTTTCCTTCAAAGATACACTTATAAAAATGCATATAAATTGTGTCAATAAGGAGGTCTGCACAGCTTCTTATTTTAAAAAATCTCTCTTATATCTTCTCCCCAAATCAAAACTTGAAATGTTTTAATGAGTTTTGGGGGGGGGTTACTTCCCTCTATATCTTAAAATACCAAATATTGCCATTTCCTGGTATGTGACTATAGATATCACTTACCTGATTACTCACTCTGGGAAGTGGGGGGTAACCCTCCCCCCAACCCCTGCCGTTCAGCCCCTCCTTGCCCCTGTTCACAGGTGACAGGGATTCAATACTGGTCTTATATTTTATTTTTTGCTTTGTTTTCGCCATACCTATCTCATTTTTTACCCCAAATCTTCCCTGGACATGTGAAGCTCCTCTCCACTCATTAAACACAACACATTAGGTATATGATGTTGTTGGGGTGTTTTTCCTAGAACCATCTGACTCCCAAATGGACGGGTCGTTGTTGTCCTGGGATCAGCCTGGACCATCACCCTGAAGACTTCCTTCCCTTTTCTATTGTGTTGAGCCCGGATTTCTGGATTTCATGACTTTCTCTTCCTTGGTTTACTCCTTCATTTTTGTGGATTGCATCCTGTAGAAGCCTTCTGGAAATGGATGCTAGGCAACTAAAGTTTTGAATGGCTTTTAATGGTTTTCATTGAGCTCTTGTGTTTGACTGCTGATCTGGCTAGGAACTGAATTCTAGGTGGGGAGTCATTTTCCCACAGATCTTTTGAAGGATTTACTCCATTGTTCTCCAAGATCTGGTTTTTGTTGCTTTGCATCTGGTCCATTTTTTTCCTGAGTAGAACCTCTTGGAGCTTCTCTTTGTCCCTACTACTCTGAGGTCTCATTGTGATGTCTGTGCTCTGGGTCTGCTCTTCTCCATTAAACTGATCACTTCATGGGCCCTTTTATTCAGCAATATCGCATCACCCGTTCTGGAAATTTTTCCTGAGGTATTTATTTGTCTGGTGATTTCTATTCTCCATTCTCTTGGTTCTTTTTGAATACACAGATATTGGGCTTCCTGGCTAGTGACCTGGTTTTCTTCTGAAAAATGTCCTAGCTCTGTGGCTTTTTTCCTTCTTTCTGGGGGATACCCTCAATTTTATCTTCCGACCCCTCTTTTAAGTCTCTAATTTTCTACTGTTAACCTGAACAGCCATTTCGTGCACCGCTGCTCAGGTCCTAAGGCCAATGAACCTACATGCAAACATCTGGAAATTGTTTATCCACTTCCAGGGTCTACTCTTACAGATAAGTTGGGGAACTGGATTCCACTGAAAGGGCCAGACCAGCGCCATTTTGTCATTTACTGCATAAGCTCTGTTAAACCGCAGGGCCACTCCCTGTTGCCTCCCCTACACCTGCTGCTCAGCCATTAAGCCGTTGATTGAGACACCTTAGGCAGACAGCTGCCATACCACCATAACAGTAATGAGTTTCAGTCCCTTGAACAGCTCCCATAATAGGTAATAGGTTTCTACTGGAATTCAGGTATTCTCCTTCAACTACCTAATTAGGCTACACTACCTCTAGCCCTGGGTAAGAAATCCCCTGTACCAATCCAAATCCTTCTTTACTAGTGAAATCACTAACCACCAATGAAAAGTGTACTTGTACCCCCTACCCTTCTTGCTTTCTGTACCCCATAAAAACTTCCTCCATGCCGGGTTCGAGGCTCTACCTTGGTGTGTATGCCAGGAGAGTCCAGGCTCGGGCATGGCCCAGGCCTGAAGGTTCGTCCTCGGCTTGCATGCCAGGAGAGTCCGGGCTTCCCGGGGCCTGAATAAAACTTACCTCTTGCTTTTACATCGGAGTGTGTCTCGGACTTGTCTGCTGCGGCCATTTGGGGGTATTTTTCGGGCATAACACCACGGTACCAGTCAAGGACCCAAAGCACTTTGTATACCCAGTGACGCGTTGACTAACTATTAATTCAGTCTAGGTCAAAAATGCTTTGAAGATTAATCACTTTAAGTTAGGAAGAGATGATGTAACTTTGTAACCTATGAGGAAGAATCTTTACTATATACTATGATGAGTAATAACACTGCTGATATTTACTTTTACTGTGAGAATAAAAAGTAACAAAGGAAAAGAGGAGGGAAGAACAGTTCTTTGGGGGAGATATCCCTGCTTCTCTCCAGAGATGCTGACTTGTCTGTAAATAAAAATGAAACTGGGCTCGGTGCCTGTGGCTCAAGCGGCTAAGGCGCCAGCCACATACACCTAAGGTGGGGGGTTCGAATCCCCCGCCCGGGCGCGCCAAACAACGATGGCTGCAACCAAAAAATGGCCGGGCGTTGTGGCGGGCGCCTGTGGTCCCAGCTACTTTGTGGCGGGCGCCTGTGGTCCCAGCTCCTTGGGAGGAGGAGGCGGGAGACTCGCTTGAGCCCAGGAGTTGGAGGTTGCTATGAGCTGTGATGCCATGGCACTCTGCCCAGGGGGATAGCTTGAGGATCCATCTCAAAAAAAAAAAAGTGAAACTGTTCATCTTTCATCTGCTTCTCCGTTGATTGGCTTGGGTGACAGGTAGATGGACTCCTTGGTCCGGCAACAATTTTACAATTATATTTCATTATATGTTTAACCTTATATCATGTCATCTATTTAGCATACTATGTTTCTGAGAACTTTGTTTAGTTATCTTGTCCCTTTGGGGGGGTTTGTTTTGTTTTGTTTTGTTTTGTTTTGTTTAGCCGATTGAGCCACAGGCGCCGAGCCTTGTTTTGTTTTTAAGATGGAGTCTCACTCTTTTGCCCAGGCTAGAATGCAGTGATGTCAGCCTAGTTTGCATTAGTCTCAAACTGCTGGGCTCAAGCAACCCTCCTAGCTCAGCATCCTGTGACTAGAGGTGCCTGCCACAACACCAGGTTAATTTTTTTATTTTTGGTAGAGGCAGGGTCTCATCTGGCTTAGGCTGGTCTCGAACTCCTGAACTCGAACAATCCTCCTACCTTGGCCTCCTAGATACAGTGCTAAGATTATAGGCATGAGCCAGCGTTCCTGGGCCTTGCATCATCTTTTTACCCTATGAATGTAATACTTTCTCCTGACCCTTCTTTTCACATTTCCTGTCATTGACTCCTTCAAGTTGCTTTTTTCCTGTTTGTTATTTGTCTTGCCTGTCTTTCATCTACCAGGACTTCTTAAAATAGCTCACAATCCTTGGCTCTCAGTTAAAACATAAACATAGGCACATTAAAATGTTAGTTTATTCGAGCAAACAGTGATTCATAAATTGCACAGCTCCAAGCTGCAAATGGTTCCATTTTAACCCCAAGGGGGCATGAGGGGAAAACTTTCATAAAGTGCACCTGGCAACAAGGCAAAGAAAATACCTGATTGGTTAAAGTGGAGCAGGCACCTTCAAGTCCCTAATTAGGGGTTAGTTGGCTGTTTCTGATTGGTAAGGCATAAGTTTCATTTTCCTAAGATGTGGCCCTTCACACTGAACTGGGTTTTGGTTCACTTACACAGGAACTGAGGGCTCTAGAGCCACCTCAGTCATAGGGACTCTCAATTAACACTATAAAGAGTAAAACACCAAAGTGCTGACTGGCAGCTCAGGACTTATGGCGGAGGCTGCTCTAACCTCGGCTGAGCGTGGGGTGATCTGAGCCTCTTCCATTCTCTTTCTGGAGGGCATAAGCCCAGCCCCAGTCACCTGAGAGCTGAGTGAGAAAAAGGTGGGGAGTCCCAACTGTCAGGTCTAAATCCCTCGACCCTGCCCTGGACAGTTGCTGGCGTGGCCCAGTTCAAGACCTCTGTGTTTACTAACTGCAGAGAATAAATTCCCAGATTTCAGCTGGGGTGGAGAAAAGGGCAGTTGCCCACCTGCTTTGAACAGAGGAGGGGATCCAGCGATCCATTACATTGTAAACAGACTTTGCAGCTGCTCTTTCTGTTTCATCTTGTTTTGTGTTTTTGTACTAACCAATGTGTCTTCTCCAAAGACTTGCATTATCTCTTATAAGTACGAGATCTCCCATAACATGAGATACTTCATAAGAACGTAAGTATTATATACGGTGACTCTCTCTTTTCTAAGGGATACTATTTACGAGGGAAACCCTTTCCTTACATTCAAAGAAGTGCAAAATTTAAAATACAATGAGATATGGCTTTACCACCACTAAAATGGCTAAAAGCAAAAGAAATGATAATTCCAAGTGTTGACAAGGATACGAAACAACTAGAAAATTTGCATGCTGCTGTTAGGAATGCAAAATGATGCAATTGGGCAGCACCTGTGGCTCACTGAGCAGGGCGCCAGCCCCATATACTGAGGGTGGCAAGTTCGAACCCGGCCCCAGCCAAACTGCAACAAAAAAATAGCCGGGCATTGTGGTGGGGGCCTGTAGTTCCGGCTGCTCAGGAGGCTGAGGCAAGAGAATCGCCTAAGCCCAAGAGCTGGAGGTTGCTGTGAGCTGTGATGCCACAGCACTCTGCGGAGGGTGATAAAGTAAGACTCTGTCTCTAAATAATAATAATAATAATAATAATAATAATAATGATGATGATGATGATGATGATGATGATGCAATGACTTTGGGAAACATTTTGGTAGTATCATATAAAGTTCAACATCCACGTACTGCACAACCCAGAAATTTGACTCCTAGGTGTTTACTAAGAGAACTGTGTACTCACAAAGACTTATCCACACATATTCTTAGCAACTTTATTTATACATGTATTAGCCACCAGACTAGAAAGAACTCAAATGTCCTTCAACTGGAAAATGAATAGGCCCGGCGCCCATAGCCTAGTGGTTACGGCACCAACCACATGCACTGAGTCTGGAGAGTTCAAACCTGGCCTGGGCCAGCTAAACAACAATAACAACTGCAACAAAAAAATAGCCAAGCGTAGTGGCAGGCACCTGTAGTCCAGCTACTCTGGAGGCAGAGGCAAGAGAATTGCTTAAGCCCAAGAGCTGGAGGTTGCTGTGAGCTGTGATGCCACAGCCCTCCACCCAGGGCGATAAAGTGAGACTCTGTCTCACAGTGAGAAAAAGGAGCCAGACACAAAAGAATCCCTGTGAGTCCCTTTATACAAAACAGGCAAAGGAAAATAGTGTTAACTGAAGAAAAGATAATGAGGTTTATAATCTGGAAAAGGAAAAGTTATATATTTTATAAAGTTTTCAGTAGGCAGTGGCCATTCGGACCAGCTGGGAAATAAAGTTCCCACCTACAAGCTTCAAGGGAGGGACAAAGGGAATGGTATTTTATACTGAGCACAGTGGCTAAATGCACATATTTAACAAGCTATAGGACTCACGATTATTTATAAAAAGGGAACTATACACCTGCAAAATGGGGCTTTCTGTCCTTTTGTGGGGTTCACATTTAAAAACAGCAGTCCTTTATGTTGAAACCTGAACCCCTCTCTGTGGCTTTCATGGGTGGTAGTCTTTTATCAGAAAAGAATGCTGGTCTGGTCCTTAGGAAACAAACTCTGATAGCTGTTAGCAAGGAGATGGGGGTGGGCAGTAAAATGGCGAGTGTCAGAACTTCCATCCCATCATCATGGCTGGGGACTGTTTTAAGGTTTCTCTGCGGGTCTCTTTGGCCTAGAGGAGTTCATTCATGCGAGCACGGAGGCTGGCAGCTTAGAAAAGGTTTTGTCTGTTTGTTTGAGACAGATTCTCACTCTGGTGCTCAGGCTAGAGTACAGTGGCATCAGCCTAGCTCACAGCAACCTCAAATTCCTGGGTCAAGTGATTTTCCTGCCTCAGCCTCCCAAGTAGCTGGGACTACAGCTAACTGCCACCATACCTGGCTGATTTTTCTATTTTTAGTAGAGATAGGGTCTTAGTCTTGCTCAAGCTGGTCTCAAACTCCTGAGCTCAAGTGATCCTTCTAGGCTCCCAAAGTGCTAGGGTTATAGGAGTGAGCCTCAGAGGCCCACCCAGGAATTTATTTTTAGTTTATAGTAGAAAAGGAAAAACTATTCCATATCGACAAAAAGGCAGATCAGCTGTTTCCTGGCCCTGGGGTGGGGTGGGATGGATTGCAAAAGGACAAGAGGAAGCTTTCTGGGCTAGTGGAAATACTCTGTCATGATGACTGTGTTGGTGGATACATGGGTGTAAATGTTTGTCAAAACTCATCAAAGTGTTCACTTAAAAATGGGCATATTATACTGCGTGTGAATTATACTTCAGTTAATTTGATGTTTTTGAAGCAAAGCTCTGATAAGAGGACTGTGACTTCTTTCCGTGGGCAGGGATTGTAGCATTGGGCTTCAGGTTAGAGCGAGGGGTAGGGACCTGGCAGTTTTGATGATCTTTTTTACAGACCTTTCATTTTGTTTTTTTTTCTTGAGACAGAGTCTCACTTTGTACCCTTGGGTAGAATGTCATGGCACCAATAGCTCACAGCAACCTCAAACTCTTGGGCTCAAGCAATCCTCCTGCCTCAGCCTCCCCAGTAGCTAGGGCTGCAGGCACCTGCCACAATGCCTGGCTAGCTTTTCCATTTTTAGTAGAGACGGGGTCTCACTCTTGCTCAGGCTTGTCTTGAACTCCTTAACTCAGGGGATCCATTTGCCTCAGCCTCCCAAGCTGTTAGGATTACAGGCGTGAGCCACCGCACCTGGCCTGCCTTTCAATTTTCTTGAAGAAGGGAGCTCCACATTTTGGCTTGGGGTGGAGCTGGGGGAAACCTGTCTAGAGTCTGGACTTCAACACAGGCTAGCAAGAAGGAAGGAGCATTCCATATCCAAGTCTTTAATCAGTCCCTTTCTTCTCCCATGACTAATTTTGTCCTTTGTCTTTCCTTAGTCCCATGACTCTCCCAGGATTTACAAAGCGGTCATTCCTTCTGAGCTACACCCAGCCTTGAGCGTGCTGCACGCTATGACTTCCTGCACCTCTTGCTCAATTCTCTCTCCCCTCACCAGTTGAGCTCCTGTGTTCTCAGACATTCCCCCTCCCCCACCATCACTGTCCCTGTTGTTTTTCCTTTTTTAATTATCTCACCGTCACTGTGGGA
>CAUYQV010049777.1:0-35850 GCA_963574575.1 Galagoides demidoff | reverse complement strand
AAAAAAAAAAAAAAAGTATTCCTTTTTCCTTTTTTTGTTTTTTGAGAAACACTCTGTCACCTTTGATAGAGTGCTGTGGTATCATTGTAGCTCACAGCAATCTCAAACTCTTGGGCTCAAGTGATTCTCCTGCTAGCTGAGACTACAGGTACCTGCCACAACACCTCGTTTTTCTATTTTTAGTAGGGATGAGGTCTTGCTCTAGCTGTTCTTAAGCTCCTGAGCTTTAGGGATCCTCCTGTTTTGGAGTGTTAAAATTACAGGCATGAGCCACCATGCCCAGCCAAAAATCTTGGATTTCTTATGGTTCAGTTCTGTTGGGAGCAGCCTCTGCCCCCTGACAATCACTCCCACAAATAGTAGATCTGTGTTCCTCCCCAGGCCCAGGCCTCTCTGACTTCCCATTAGCTCAGAGCTTCCATCTTCCTGATGAGGGTTTGCTAGTCTTAATGTGGCTGCCACGTCCTTGCCATTTCATCTGCATTCCATGTAGGAAGGTGGAGGAGCACGGCCTGGGCTTTTCCTTTTGAAGTACTCTCTCTAAGCCCCACCCAGCTGCCAGGGAGTGGGGCTGCCATTCTGGCCTGGCCCAGGGCTGCCTGCGTCTTGGCCTTTCATCCAGACTGGGGAGAAAGCCACGTTGCTCTGTTTGTAGCCTTTCCTTTTGCCTCCACTTCGCAGGGGTCCTCAAGCTTTTTAAACAGGGGACCAGTTCACTGTCCCTCTGTCCCTCAGACCACTGGAGGGCTGGACTGTGGGCCCCCGGACGAGTCGGCTGCTAAGCAGGACAGGCAGTGTCTGCAAAAACACCCAGCCGGCCGGATAAATGTCCTAGGCGGCTGCATGTGGCCCACGGGCCGTAGTTTAAGGACACCTGGTTTAGAGCACCACACCTTCAGTTAGTGGGTCTGCCACTGTGACTTGGGTTTCTGGGTTGTTTTTTTTTTTTTTTTTTACATATTTTGACCAGGGCTGGGTTTGAACCCGCCAGCTCTGGCATGTGGAGCTGGCGCCCTACTCCTTTGAGCCACAGGTGCCGCCTGGAGTTGGGTTTCTTATTTGTGTTTTTAGTCTCTGTGAAAACCAGAAGGAGAAGGCATTGGCCCCTTCTGAGAAGGACATTCTCCTCTTGTTGGTGCTGGTGCAGTGGGATGTGGGCAGCCCCAGGCCCTCCTCCAGATTCCCTCAGGCCACGCTCCTGGCTGCTGCTGCCTTCCTGGTGTGCAGAGATTCAGTCTAGGTGGTGGGTAGGGCGAGCAGTCAGCCCCACCTCTCCTGGCAGCCAGAGGATCTGCAGGAATCCTCCTTCTGGGGCCCTCCCAACCTGGGCAGGGTGAGGCAAGATAAAAGCCAGCCCCAGCGCTTCCCCACCTCTGCTGCTGTCTCAAGCTTCGCCCAAGGACCTGCCAGCAGGTAAGGGTGGGAAGCATGGGCAAGCTGCCCCCAAACAGAACTTTCTACATCACTTTTGAGTTTGGGGCACCTGAGTAGGCCGCTGGTGGAACTCCAGGGTAGAAAATGGGAGTTCCAGCTGTCAGCTCCGCTTCTGCACTCCCTGGATCTGGCTCTTCCTAAGCTTTGGGGAAGGAGAGTCTGCCCATGTGCCCAGGACCCCCCACTTCTGTCCTGTCCCTGCAAGGAGCATGTTTGCCCCTCTTTAGCCTGGAAAATTCCCTGGCCGTATCTGTCCTTGCTAACCTTGCTCTGTCAGGGAAGGTGAGGTGTGCTGAGCACTGCATCTCATCCACCTCATGACGTCTCTGGCCAAGCAGTTTGATCTTTCTGATGTCCGTGGGACTGTCATGCCTGTGTCTGCCACTGGTGTCACATGAGTGACTGCGACATGGTCGACCCCAGCATGGCTGCCAAGTCCCAGAGGAGCAGGGAGGCCAAGTGTGAGACTCAGAGAGTTAAAAATGCATGTTGGGGCCAGGCATGGTGGCTCACACCTGGGATTCCCACACTCTGGGAGGCTGAGGCAGAAGGATCGTTGCTGCTCAGAACTCTGAGCTGCCACAGGGGAACCCTGGGCCAGAAGGTGTAAAACCCTCTGTTTTTGGAAATGAGTGTTATTTTTATCATCTTAACAGACACTGGAAATATAAAACACATATAAGGACAATTTTTACTAAAAAGTTGTAAAGGCTAGAAGGTGAAGGGTGATGTTAACTGGGAAGGCCCTGCTTCAGGGACGTCATTCCAACGACTGGGAGAACCAGTGGGTAGCGCAGGGTCCTGGAGAACCCATCCAGCAATTCTCCCCATAAGAGTGGGGCCAGCGGAAAAGAGCTTGAAGTCCATGACATGAGAATTCCTTAAAGCTACAGCAGAAGCAAAATGTTCTCGAGACTGAACAGAACCTTCCGAAGACATTAGCGGTGAATTTCAAAAGGCCGTGAACCAAAGATAGCAGAGAGAAGGAGCCGGACCCTGCCCAGGGCACCCTGAGGCTGGTGGGAGAGTGACCGAGGCAGAGGAGTCCTGCCGCTCAGCTGACCTCCCTTCCTGTCCCCTCTGGCCCCTCTGGTCCTGTCAGGTTAAAGGCCTTAATTTGAACACGTGGTGCCACTAGGCTTCCTCCTACATACATGTTCCCGTAACACCCGTGTTCCATGGGGTTTCCCAGAGTGTGGGGCTTTGAGGGGGTGGCAGAGGGCCTGGGAAACAGCAGCACCCCACATGGACACCCACCCACCAAGGATAGGACCAAAGGATACAGGAGGTTATGGGTAAGTCACTCAACGGAAGGGGCATAAGGAGCAAGTGATGCCGCCTAGGGCTGGAGACAGCAGTGTACCCAGGATGGCCACAGCCAGTCAGCTGCACCCACAGACAGCTGCCGCTCACAGAGACACAGACAGGAATGTCCCGGCAGAAACGGCCTGTCAGGCAGCGTGCCCATCCACCTGTGTCCCTGCAGCAGGAGGCCTGGGCTGGGTGACTGCAAAGGGAAGAGTCTTATCTCTGACCCCCATGCTGGGTGTGGGCACCTGAGCCTGGCAGGCTCACCTGAGCAGAGAGGGGCCAGGGCCAGGTGGCATGGAGCCCAGGGAGGCAGGGGCAGGGAGTGTGTCATCCGTGTTATCTGAGGCTGCCTGGCAAGTGGGTGCAAGATTACAAAAGTAGTGCACGCCCATTTTCAAAAATAAAGTCCAGGCCTAACATGGTGGCATGAGCCTATATTCCTGGGCCCAGAAGCCAGAAGCTGCACTGAGTCCTGCATTCCAGCCTTGCAACAGAGCGAGACCTAATCTCTCAAAAATAATAATAAAAATAATACAAAATACTGAATATTAGGCCTTCTTGGAGGAGTTTTCTGAGCAGAGGCCTGTGGCTCTCAGGAGATGGTTTCTGGGGCAGGAGACACTTGCTGGACCTCACGTGTGTCTAGGAAGGCCCTGCTTCAGGGATGTCATTCCACTGACTGGGAGAACCAGTGGGTAACGCTGCCTACGGGCAGTGTGGAAGTAACACTGGGTGTTGGCAAGGGCAGGGCCAACAGGACGGTTCTGAGGACGAGATGGCAGTGATCACGGATACTGGGCAGAGGTATGTGGCGGGTGCGTAGGAATGTTCTAGGTGCCACTTGTCCTCGGTAGGAGCACAGCTGCAGACTTTCTAATACCTCCACACAGTGAAATAATCTGCACCCGACTGCACGGATGAAGGAACAGTGTCGATGACATGATGTGGTCGCACCACCTGCCAGTGGCTGGTCTAGGTGCTTTGAGGGATTTACCCACTTAATTCTCATGACCCATGAGGCAGGAGCTGTGGTCCCGCTGCAGGTGAGGAGCAAGTTCCAGTCCACCCCTCTCCTGCGTCCCCTGCCCACTGGTGGGGGCTGGGTTTGGGGCAAGCTCTGTGGCCCTACTGCCTGCCGCCCACAGGTGTGAGAAGACAAGGAAGCCCTGCCTATCACAGCACGGAGGGACAGTGGGCTTAGAGTCACACAGTGCCAGGACATGTGACGATCACGTTTCATGGTCATGTATGTTCAGAAGAATCAACAGAACTGTTAGCAGAGATCAGTCCTTGGGGCAGAGAGGGGCAAAGGCCAAGCGTTCTCTTTTGACCATCACCTCTGCTTGGTTTGAGATTTTTCCAGCAAGCTGAATTGCACTCTATTAATTTTCAAAACTGCCACTCTATTAATTTTCAAAACTTGGGGTGCGTTTGTTTGGCATGGCTCATTCACAAGTTACAGAACCAGGCGGGCTGGTCTGCCCCAGCTGTGAGCATGTGCACAATGTCAGCCTTCAGCCTGGGGTGGCAGACCTTGTTCCCACCCATTCGGGCCTGGCTTCAGAAACCAGCATGAAAAAGCCTCTCCCATCTGCACCCCTGCCGTGTGCCTCTCACGAGCCACAGTGGCTATGGGAAGTCTGCCTTTCAGAGCGTCTTGGTTAGTTTTGATCTTGGGCTCTTCAGGACTTAGTTCTTGTTTATGGGAGCAGTGGTTTTATAGTAGATAGCCTGGGTTTGAATCCTGATTCTACTACTTGCTGTGTGACTTTGGGCAAATGGCTGAACCTCTCTGAACCTCAGCTTCATCATCTACAGAATGAAGCTCCCAGGGGTATCTGCCTCTCAGGGATGCTGCCAAACATGAGTGAGACATCAGGACCCACAGAGCACCAGGGCATCTGTCAGCTGTGAACCCCACTGGCGTCGGAACACCTTGCCTGAACTTCTGGAACTCCTTTTAAGGGTGTTTGGGGGACACTCACGCTCCCTCTCTGGCCAGCTGGGCCTGCTGCATCCTGGCCCAACCCCCCACCACAAGCTGAAACAGATAATAACCACTCAGCTGATCAGGAGCTGTGGAGAAGGGGGATTTCAGGTGTCAGGACAGATGGTGTGAATTCAGCGATAGGACCACAGTCACTGGTCAGGTAGCGGCACATCTGAGGCTTCCAAGTGCACGGCCGTCCTCGGTTTTACACCACAGGAAAGGAACAGACAGCACCAGTTTGCAGTTTTGAAAATGCATATTAAGAACCATGGAGACAAAATTGAGGAAAACACCAGGCAACGTAGCAATCCATGCTCATGTCTCCTCACCCGTCACCTGAGAGAGCACGGCCCCTGCTGTGGACAGCAGCCAGGGCTCTGGCCATGTGGCCTCCCCTGGAGAGCGTCACCGTGAAGCACAGGCCCTGCTGAGTCTGTGTGTGTGGGGGGAAGGCCCAGCGCACAGAGTACAGGAAGAGACATGAACACCTCATTTGGCAGTTCCCTCTTGGGTCCTTGGCCTTTGGGCCTTTCTGTTCCTGCCCTCCCTCCCCGAGGCCCTGCTTCTCAGGTGGGCCTGCCTTGAGTGGGCGCTGTAAGCAGCTGCCCCCCCCCGCTAGGAGCAGCACATTCTGTTCTGTTCCATGTGGCTCTTCAGTGCCCTGTGGCACCCGGTCTGCCATAGATGATAGACCATCTCTCAGACCATTGCTGGATCTCCCTCTGTGGGGAACTTGCATAATCAGATAAACATCTCATGTCACCGAGTGTTCCCCTACCCCTGGACACACATGTAAGCCTGTGCTTTAACTACTATAAGCCCTGTGCGAAGAATCTTTATGCTCACAGCATTTCAGCATTTTGCAACTTATACTGTTTTTGTTTTCTTGGATTAGGGTAAGTTTCATCAAGAGGTTTTGAAGATGGTATAGACAGCCATCCGGGACAGTCTGGGTGCCTCCTGCCCGGAGCAGAAACCTCCATTTCCTTCAAGTCTTAGGTTTGATAGAAAAGTTAATAGTAGTTTTTAGTTGGAATGTTTAACAAAATAAACTGATTCATATGGATTTGAAGAATCATAATAATTATTCACATGGATTTTGTGTCTGAAACTGTATTTCGTTTAAGCATGGCTTTCTGTGTAGGAGTTTGTCCCTGGGATGAGTTTGGAGCTGGTGGCTCTGGTTATGGGAAGCACTGGGCGTGCTGATGGGGCCTGCGCTGGTCTGGTTGTCTGTGTACACATGCTGTTTGGTTGTGTTTCACAGGGAGCTGAAATTTGCCCCCAGGCCAGTGCCCTTCTTGCTCTGCTGTGTATGCCTCTTACCCCAGGCAGAGCCTGCAGGCTCTTCAGGACAGCCTTCATGTTGTCCCCACCAGGGGCTCCCATGTGCCCCTGAGAGACTGTCCTTAGAAGGCCACCTGTTCAGGAAGCAAAGTTGGACGACCAATTCAAACACACAGCATTTTGAAAAAATTAAGTGCATCCTCATTATTCCAACTCGAGGTGCCAAAGGCCAGACAGCTGACCACACCTCCCCAGGGCTGGCAGCAACTTAGGGCACGGCCTACCCTTCCAAAAGGAGGCCCCTGCTCCAAGGGCAGCTGGGCAGCTAATTCCCATTAGGTGCTCTGTGCACATGGCCTCCGCTAGCCTTTGACGAAAGTTGCAGGGCAGTGCCAGCCATAGCCAGGGACTTACACAGACTCTCTGAGTAGGCCTCAGAGCCCCTGAGCCTGGCTGGCCCCTCGGGCTCACCCCTCCGGCTGTTTACTCTTTGTTTGGTTTGCATAGTAACCTGGCCCTGTGCTTCTGTCCCCTGTGGTTGGAAGGACACTTCATCAGCTGCTCCCTGGATCACTGGTCTCTGCCTGGAGCCTCTGCCACCAAGGTCGGCAAGTCAGAGCTGGAGCCTTGTCACGGGTGGGGTGCCTGTTCTGTTAGCGTGCTCATTCTTTTATCTAAGATGCAGAGGGGCTGGTTGGGACGGTGTTATCTGCTGCCTGGAACAGAGTAGCTCCGGAGGCTCTGAGGCTCTGCTGCCCTGGAGGGAGACATGGATGGAGTGAGTGGAACGGGAGCTGAGCAGGGTGGCTGGGGTGGAGAACTCACAGAGGAGCCCAGCAGTGCAGCCCACGTGGGTACTGAGTTGCCCCTGTTGCCCTAATGCTGAGCTAAATCCAGATAAACCGGCTGGTCAGGTGGGGCCTTCCTGCAGGGGCACGGAATCTCATTAACCTCATAACGCAGCAGGACGTGGCCTGGGCTGTGTGACCAAGGTGTACTTTTGGGACAGAAGCCTGTGGGTGGTGGAGAGAAGGGACTTCTTTGTCCTGGATGCTGGCAGCACCTCTCCCTTGCAGCTTTGTGGGTTTCATCAGAACCTGATTTCTTGAGGTTCAGGATGTCACAAATTGACACAGTGTCCTTGGGGAAAGTGTGGAAATATGGTTATTAACTGTAATTTCATTGTAAGAGCCTGAGGTGGAGTGAAGTCAGGGACAAGCTCCAGGGCGCCCTGCTCCAGGGGCACTTCTGGGGATGGCATTGAGGTGCTCGTAGTAATTCAGGAGAAGTACCTAGTGTGACCTTGGTGTGGCCTGAGTCCTCTCTTACCTGCCAGGCTCCCTCAGCCCCTCTAGGACTGCAGTGGTGTCAGCCCTGCTGCTAGCTCAGAGGCCACAGCACCCAACTGGCTGAGGGTGTTGGGAATGCTGGGTATTAGTTTCTGTGCGGCAGGGGAGGTGGGGGTGTGCTGATGTGGAGGACAGGGGAATCCTAGGTTTGGGGTGAAAAGTATCTACTGCTTGGGAGGGACCCTCTGTGGCCCCATGACTGGACAGCACCACTGTCCTCAGGGTTGATTATCGCAGCCAGGCATAGGGTGGGGTGTCACCCTTAAGAGCCAGGAGATAATACCTGAGTGTCCCTTATGAGGACTCCTTGCATTCAAAGCCATAGAGCTACCCACCACTGCTGGTAGAAAAATTAATTACACCTTGACTTTCTCTTGATTAGTTGCACAAGAAAGAGAATGTGGAAATTTCATGGGATTTATCTAAAGAAATGCTTTATCAATGTACGCAAACCATCCTGATCTATGTTGCTGCTCTTTCCTCCAGGAAATTTTATCCACAAATTTGTTCTTCTTATTTAATGTTTTTCAGGTTTGGGGAAATCATCTAGACTCTAGATTCTAGAGATGCTATGTTCCTATGGCAGTTCCTTTTTCTTAGACAGAGTTTGCTCTGTCCCCCAGGCTGCAATCTGGTGGTGTCAGCCTCGCTGCAGTGGCCTCAGACTCTTGAGCGCAGGTGAGCCTCCCACCTAAGCCTCCCAAGTGCTGGGACTATAGGTGTGAGCCACTGTGTCTGGCTCCTAAGACATTTTCTTGATTAATACACTCAAATTTGGCTTAAAAAAGGAGACTGAGTACTTTTGACCTCAAGTATTTATTTGTTCATTCTTTTTCTTTTTTTTTTGGAGTTTTTGGCCAGGGCTGGGTTTGAACCCGCCACCTCCCGCATATGGGGCTGGTGCCACTCCTTTGAGCCACGGGCGCTGCCCTGTTTGTTCATTCTTAATTGACAGATAATGTTGTGTATAATTACGGGGCACAGTGTGATGTTTTGGTCTATGTATATGTTGTAGAAATAATTAAGCTTATTAACATAATTTCACTGATTTTTTTTTTTTGTGTGTGTGTGAGAATATCTACTGCTTTCACAATTTTAAAACTCTGTGACACATTATTCCTAACTGTGACCGCCGAGCAGTGTCCTGGGACACGGAGACTCACTCTGTTCTGAGCCCTTCAGCCAGCGGCTCCTCCTCTCCGGTCTCCCTGCCCCTCAGCCTCTGTTTCTGTGAGATGGACTCTCTGCGATTCTGCATATGAGTAAAATTGTGCGTGTTTGTCTTTCTCATCTGGATTATTTCCCTGAACATAATGTCCTTCGGATCTATCCAAGTTGTCTCAAACGACAGGACTTCCTACCTTTTTTTACTATGGGTTAATGTGAGGGTACGTATGATTAGGTTACATTTTTTGCATTTGTAAAGTGAAGTCCAAAGTCTGAGTTGTGGTTGAGCCTGTCACCCAGGAGTATGCCTCGTACCCCGCTTGTCCCTGACCACAGGTGGGAACCAACGAGCTCCTCCCCACCCCGTTCAGCAGTTTAACTGTGTTTCTCTCTCGTATGGGCCCATAGTTGTTCATCTACTATTTTCAGATTAGTACTGAGTACATGGGATGCTTGCTTTTCCATTCTTGAGAAACCTCACTTAGGAGAATGTTCTGCAGATCCTTCTAGGTTAGTACGGGAGATGCAAAGTCTCCATCTTTTCATGGCTGAGTAGTATTCTGTGGTAGACGTGTATTGCGGTTGAATATTTCATTCCTGGGTTGATTCCACATCTTTGCAATTGTGAATTGAGCTGCTATAAACAGTCGAGTGCAAATGCATGAATTTTAACAACTGAATAATGCTCTGTTGTCCAGGCACAGCATTTTCTTTCCTTTTTCATTCATCTGTTGGATGTGTAGGTTGACTTCACACCATAGCTTTTGCAAATGGTGCTGAGTAAACCCGGGAGTGCAGACGGCCCTTCTGCGTGCTGACCATTCACGGTTTCGACGCACGCCCAGCAGTAGGGCTGCTGGGGAACGTTGCGGTTCTGCTTGTCAGGTTTTGTGCAACCTCCACGCTGTCTTCTGTGACGCGCACACTAGTTTACACTCAGCAGCGTGTGGTGCTCCTTCTTCCCCACATGCCACCCACCCAAAACTTGCTACCATTCCTCAGGGTTTTTTTGGAGATAGAGTCTCAAGCTGTCACCTGGGTAGAGTGCTATGACATCACAGCTCACAGCAACCTCTAACTCTTGTGCTTAAGCAATTCTCTTGCCTCAGCCTCCCGAGTTGCTGGGACTACAGGCGCCCACTACAACGTCTGGCTATTTTTTGGTTGTAGTTGTCATTGTTGTCCGGCAGACCTGGGCCGGATTTGAACCCACCAGCTTCAGTGTATGTGGCCGGCATCCTAGCTGGTGAGCTGCAGGTGTCAAGCCATTTCTTGTTTTTTTTTTTTTTGATAATGGCTGTTCTAAGGGTGTGAGGTGAGATCTCACTGTGGCATTAATTTCCGCATCCCTGATGGTTAGTGGTGTTGAGCGTTTTTCATATGCCTGTGTGCCTTCTTTTAAGAAATGCCTACTTGTGTCCTTTGCTCACTTTGAAACTGAGTCACTCATTTTCTGGCTGTTGAGTTTGAGTTCCTCTATGTTTTGGACGCTGTCCTGTACTGGCTGTGTGGTTTGCAAATATTCTCTCCCACACCTTTTTCTGTGGGTGGTCTCTTCACTCTGTTGTTTCCTCTGCACTGCAGAAGCTTTCTGGTTGGATGTAATACCATTTGTCTATTTTTGCTTTTTTGGTATGTTTTTAAAAATCCTCTGCCTGTCTCTTTCCTCCACAGGGAGGGATTTGGGACTAGCAATGATGTTGTCACCACTGCCTACCATTTTGGGGCATTCATCATGCGGGCATTGCTCTGCCCGGGGTAGTCACCAACCTGGTGATATAGGTACGTTGTTTTTCCCACTTTACAGTGAGGAGACTGAGGTGCAGTTTGGAAGCAAGATGAGTGCTGGGGTTAGAATCCAGATGGCAGATGCCCTAGGTGACGCGGATGCTGAGCTAGTTGCAGCCAGCAGCGGTCACTTGACAGATGCCGATATGGGAGGGACATCCTAGGAAGGGGGCTCTGTGTGCGGCAGGAGTCCAGGAAGGCCAGAGGGCACAGAGCCAAGGCTGCCTCTGCACCTGCCTCTGCACCTGCCTCGGGCCTCCGGGTAGAGAGCTAGAGTGGTGGCTTGGGAACCCCTGAGGTTTATAAGTGAGGAGGTGAGTGAGGGCGTGAGGTGTGGCACCCCCTCTCCCTGGAGCGCTCCTGCTGGGCTGCTCACTTGTGCTCTATCCCTGCACGGTGGAGAAGTTCCTGTGCACCTGGAGAGACCAGGCTAAGCCTTGGGCTGTGCCCTTGTAGCCTGTAGTCCAGTGGAAACATGAGACATGAAGCTCGCACAGCCTCCCGGGGTCACAGGGCCTGGCCTCATGGGGAGTCCGTGCCTGAGGAGCCCTGGGCAGTTCCAGCCAGGAGAGTGCAGAGGGCCAAGAGGTTAGCCTGGCTGGACAGCTTAAGTGGCCCCAGCAGAGGTAAGGACCTGGGCAGGAATGTGGACAGCAGTTGTGGGTAGGGCCGATCATGGCCTGGATTGTATTATAGACAAGTCATTTCTGGCCACACCATGGGGACCAAGCAATGATCTAAGACCCGGAGGAAAGCAGCGGGGGAGGGGCTCAGAGGCCTTGACACTGACCTACAAGTGGTGGGGTTGGGCAAGACCACACTCAAAGGAAACATCAGTGGCAGGGAGGTTTGGGACCCTGGGCACACCGGCTATAGTGGTGGACCTCCACAGCCAGCTGGCGCAGAGGGAAGAGGGTGTCTTCTGTTGAGAAGGAGATGGAGACTGGTCACAGAAAGGAGAGTGGGCACTGGGCTCCTTGCAGCTGGGGCAGGAGGCAGAACCCACACACCTCTGCAAATGCTACTGAGGCCAGGCCAACAAGTCACCAAAGAAGGCATCCATAGGCTGCAAAGTCACTGTGGACAGGAGAGGCTAGCCCAGTTCTGAGCGTTTGAGACCCAAAATGCAGGAGAGCAGGCCGTTGGCCACAGCAGCCTGAGGACCGAAGTTGCTTGCCAGCTGCAGAGAGTCTGGTATGCACAGGGCCACTCCTGGCTAGCATTTCTTTTTTTTTTTTTTTTTTCTTTTGAGACAGAGTCTCAAGCTGTCACCCTAGAATGCCGTGGTGTCATAGCTTACAGCAGTAACCTCCAATTCTTGGGCTTAAGTGATCCTCTTGCCTCAGTCAGGTTTTTCTATTTTTCAGTAGAGATGGGGTCTTGCTTTTTTGCTCAGGCTGGTCTCAAACCTGTGAGTTCAAGCTATTCACCAGCCTCAGCCTCCCAGAGTGTTAGGATTACAGATGTGAGCCACCATGCCCGGCTGCGAGTGTTTCCTTTTAACCATTACCAGCTGCCATATCACAGAGGCAGGTGCCCCAGCGAGTGCTCGCCTGGCCTTTGCTTGTCTTTGGAGGATGGGTGATGAGGCTCTGTGACTGGAGCACTGGGGAGCAGACGCAAGCCGGGCACCCCACATGCAGGCCCCTGAGTTTGGTGTGTACCTGTCCCCAGCTCACAGGGACCAGGGGTGG
This sequence comes from Galagoides demidoff, assembly GCA_963574575.1. Lineage (NCBI taxonomy): Eukaryota > Metazoa > Chordata > Mammalia > Primates > Galagidae > Galagoides > Galagoides demidoff. The sequence continues at coordinate 23,830 of CAUYQV010049777.1, read as the reverse complement.
GGCTATAGACCTTGCTTCCCTCAGCTATGCCCATGCTCAAGGCTGGTGACTTAAGAGGCCACAGAGGTTCTGCCAGTCCCTATGTCCCAGGCTTGCTGGTCCTGGTCTGTGTGGCTGTGTCAGGCAGTAGGGCCTCTCCTAGGATGCCGGGAGGTCTGTGGGTGTGACGCTGTGTTAGAGAGTGTGAGGGACTCTGCCGGAGAGAGCAGCTCTTCTGGGAGCCTGTAGTGTCGCTAGAAGACAAGACAGACAGCACAGAGGAGGTGCAGGTGGTGGGAATTCAGAGGCGAGCAGTGGGACTCAGGCAGGGTGGGCAGGCGGACTGCCAGTGGTGGGACAGGGCACATCGTGCACCACTTCTCACGGCAGTGGTGTGGGAGCTGCCTAGAGGGGACTCCTGACCGCGGGCCCTGAGCAGGGGAGCACCCAGCTGACTTTGGAAAACTCAGAGGAGTCACAGAGGGACTGTGTCCTGCCAGCAGGCTTTATTGTGAGGACATCAGAGGCTGTCCCACTGTGGGCTCAGCTCAGGGCCTTGAGGGACATGGAATAGGAGGCAGGCCCAGAAAGAAGCAGGCTGGGCCCAGCAGAGCAGTGGGAGGGCCCGGCCATGTAGCATAGGAGGCTGCTGTTGCCTGTGACCGTCCCCCCAGTGCTGGCAAACTGAAGCCTTTCTGGAGGAGAGCAGGGCCGACAGAGGCCTCTGAAAGTCTTCCAAGTATTTCTTCAGTTGTTTTTGTTTGTTTGTTTTGTGTTTTTGAGACAGAACCTCAAGCTGCCGCCCTGGGTAGAGTACTGTGGCATCACAGCTCACAGCAATCTCAAACTCTTGTGCTTAAGCGATTCTCTTGCCTTAGCCTCCCAAGTAGCTGGGACTACAGGCACCCGTTTGTGGGCACAACATCCATCCATTATTTGGTTGTAGTTGCCATTGCTGTTTGGCAGGCCCGGGCTAGATTTGAACCTGCCAGCTCTGGTGTATATGGCTGGCGCCTTAGCCGCTTGAGCTACAGGCACCGAGCCCCAAGTATTTCTTGTAGTGAGAATTAGCCTTGCGGTAGAGACCAGCAGCTGCCATAGAGGAGGCCTCTGCACCGTCAGGCCCAGGGCACCTGCATCCTCTGTGAGAGCCAGGCAAGCACCTCTGCTTCATACCCACAGCTCAGACACACCCGAGGTCTCCAGGCCAGGTCTGCTCAACCTTGGGGTGATTTATTATTCAGACACAGTCAGCTGAGCAACTCCCTGGGAGAAGAGGATTTTCTTTTCGTTTGTGTTAGAAAGGAAGTAAGTGGATGTTGCAGGGAGGCTGGCTGTGTGTCCCAGGCTTTCTGCAGGAGCTCGTCCTCGGCCAGCTGTGTCTCTGTCTACTCTGGGGACTAAGAAACAGGAAAGCCTTAGCCAGGTGGGTGGGCCTCTGGGAAAGAGCTTGCAGATAAAAGCAAGACATTTGTGGGCACTAGGAGCTGCCCGCTGTCCCCCGTCCTGGCGCATGCTGAGTGGTGCCTGCACACCTGGGCTCCACCTGGCAGCCCTTGTTCCATCATAGACCGAAGCTGTAGAGAGTGTGCTGGCTGCTGGACACCTTGGCAAAAGCAAGACGTTCTTCATTTTCTCAGTGCAGGCCGAGGGCCCGTCCGACCTCTTGCTGTCCTGGTGGCCTCTGTCAGCAGAGGCACTCTGTGTGAGCATAGCTGCTCGGCCCACTTCCTTTACCTGGGACTTGATGACATGAATGAGCTTTATTCTCCACCTAAGAAGAAAGGAGAATTTAAAGCAGGCCGTGTGCCCTTGGGATGCTAAGTTTCCTGAGCATCTTTCTGTAATAGGAGTCTTTGATTTCATTTTAAAATGAATTATCTTTATACATACTGCTCTGAATTATAGCCATGTTTGCTCTACAATAGAAGATGCCCCTTTCCTCAGACCCAAGTGACACTGATGCTCCTGACATTGGGCCATAAGGATCAGCCAGCCCCAGGGAAGCTGACTTGCTCTTGCCGAAGGGGTGCCGTGTGACTTCTGAGTTTGGGCGAGTGCTCGATGCGTGTAGGCACGTCAGCCCCTCGAAGCGTGAGTCCCAGTGCCCACTGGGTGTGGTGCTTGTGGCTCAAAGCTGAGAGTAGCAAGATCTGACTGGACTGACGTGGAAGGGAAGCCCCAGGTGTCTGGAGCTCCGCAGAGGCTGCCAGCCTGCACTATGCATGTCCCAGCCGCCTGCAGGCCGGCCTCCTCTGTGAAGCCAGTGAGATTTGATGCAGGGAAGTCCAGGGTAGGAGAAGGGATTTCCTTGTGCAGGCTTTCATCAGGGCCAAGACTTTTCTGGGAGTCCCCACAGAACTCCCCTGTGTCTTCTTAGCTACCCCAAAGCATTCACTGGCAGCCAGCCCACACACTTCCTGATTCACCCCTTAAAACCAGGTCTACCTTCCCTGCAGACTTTGCTACTGTGTACCTCTGGCAGGGTCTTGCTGGGAGAGTGACTAGATGCTGTAGGGACCCCACCCACATTTGCATGTCCACAGTGTGGCCAGGTGAGCCCTACAGGACCCCATGGCAGGAGGGGAGTGAGTGGGCTGTGCTCTGCTGGGCCTGAGGAGGCTGATTTCCTCTCTCTGATTTCTCCTTTTCTTTCTTGTTCTCTCTCTCTCTTTTTAATGAGAAAGGGTCTTGCTCTGTCACCTAGGCTAGGGTGTCGTAGCATCATCAAAGCTCTCTATAATCTTGAGTTCCAGGGGTCAAGCAATTCTCCTGCTTTAGCCTCCCGACTTGCTGAGACCTCAGGCATGCACCACCATGCCTGGCTAATTTTTATGTTTTTTGTAGAGATGGGGTGTCACTATGTTGCCTAGATTGGTCTTGAACTCCAGGGCTCAAGTGATCCTTCTGCCTCAGCACCCCCAAATGCTGGGAGTATAGGCATGAGCCCCTGTGCCCCTCCTTTCTCTCCTGTCTCCCAGGCACAGTCTTCAGTTTCCAAAGGGATATCTGTCTTGGTTCCACTGTGTGCATGTCACCCTGGGAGCCAGGTTAGTTGGTGCTGCTCACTGGGACGGGTCTGTAGAGTGGCAGTGCTGTAGGGACTGCTGAGCTGGCATGTGCTGAGCCCGCTGTGGACGTCGCTGCAGCCCTGCACGTCTGCATGCTCCTGTTAGTTATCTGTGCTGTGTAACAAATTGCCCCCAAGTTCAGCGGCTGCAACGACATCTGTCATCTCACTATTCCTGAGGCTCTGGCATCTGGGGACAGCCTGGTGGGCAGCTCTAGGTCTCATGGAATCATGTGGCGTCAAGACGTTGGGGGCAGGACTGGTGCCCTGGAATGTGAAGCCTTGTCACCAGGCTCAGAAGGCCTGAGCAACAAACTTGACACCCAGCTGTGGCTCCCACGTGGCAGTCCTCAGCTCCCCGCACGGAGGGGCTGGGGTGGTGGGCGGGACCTGTCGGGGACGGGTTCTCCTCCCCCAACAGATGCCCTGCCCCATAGAGGAAGGAGCCTGCAAGCGCCCACAGTAAACCTTCTTTTTCCATTCCTCATGTGTGTCTGTTGATGCCCTTTGAACCTGAGGCAATCTCACAGGGTGACACTCTTGTCCCTGGGTCATTTGATCCCATCTCACTAGTTCAGCCTTTTTTCTCTGTTCTGCCTTCTAACTCCATTATTTCAGATTCAAAAGTTAAAGCCTGGGGAATGTGTGGGGACCCAGAGTACAGATGTCTTTCAACTTTGGAGCCAGTGACAGCAGTGTGTGGCCTCTGGGGCTGGGCCGCCAGCGGCTCCTCTTTGCTGAGGTTGGAGCCTTGCCTCACACAGGACAGGCGGCTTATTATCTATCCTGGCAGGGTCTTTCCACCCTGAGGCTGAGCACAGGGTCTGCCTCACTGGCTCTCCCCACGACCCTGCCCCGAGTGGCGCTGGTATAAAGGTATTTCCACAGCTCTGACAGATGGGGAAGGAACGTGTATTGACACTCAAGTCCCCAGGCCCAGGGTCAGCGCCTGGGTGGGGCCCACTGACCTGTATCCTGGCCGCTGCCTGTTTACAGCGGCTCTAGCCCAAAGCTGCTTATTGGATTAGCAGGTGCCCCGGCGGCAGGGCCTGCAGCGGTGGGCAGGAGGCAGGGCTGCTCCTTGTGTGCTGCTCCTTTGCATTTCTGCTGTTCCCTGAGCTACCCCTGTGGCCTGGAGGGCACTGCTGGCCAGGAAGGGGCACTGGGGGTGCCCGTCCACCTCCTTCTGCAGGCAGAGGCTTTTGGTGACCGTAGCCCCCGCCAGCCCGGGGCAGCTCAGGCCTGGCCCTAATCCCGCTCGCTGAGTCTGCACTCCTCATCCTCGGCAGGCGACGCCCGCTCCCTGCAGTCTTTCCTCACCTACCTCCAGGAGCAGACGACACCGAGGCCCAAGATGCTGAACGGCTACTCAGCCTGCCTGTTCTCGGGGGTCTGTGTGGCCCTGCTGGCCGTGGCGCTGGCCTATTACTTCTACTGGTGAGCAGGGCTGGGCTGGACACCGGGCCGTTCTGGGGCTTCGAGTGTGCCCTCCTGCCCCTCTGTGGGGGGGCTTCCTGGGAGGGGCAAGAAGAGGGGCACTAAGGCCATCCTACCCCTGCCCTGTCAGGGCCCCAGCCTGTGCAGGCCCAGAGGCGTTGCGCCCGTGGGTGTATGGCACGTTCTGGGAGGGCAGGCGTGGTGTGCACAGGTGTGCTCCTGCTGGCCGTCGCTCTCCTCACGTCTCATGTACCCCCACAGGGGCTGTGGGCGGCTGACTCCTACAGTGGTCTGTAAACTGAGCAGAGAATGGGTGCATTTCGCCAACCTGATGCTACTGTTATTGCTGTCAACTGGTTTGTGGTGGTCACTGTGACTCTGCCTGTGTCCTTGACATTGTCCTCAGACCTAGACTTGGCTCTGCTCTGTTCCCAGCCTGTGATTAGCCAGGGTGTCTGAGCCTCAGGCCTCCAGTTTCTGTCTGTGACATGGGGACACTGCTGCCTGCCTAGTCCTTGCAGAGAGTGACAGGGCAGCAGACCCGTGACAGCCGTTTGTGCGAGTGACCAGTCAGGCCCCTCTGAGATGGATGTCATCAGGCAGTTGTGGGGAAACCTAAACCCCCAAGTTAGGAAACTGACTTTATTTTCTATAGCCAGAGACGGGGAGATTGCCTTGAAGGGACCTCACTCTCCAGAGGGCCCACTCAGATTAATTTTGTTTTCCTCAGCTTGCACTTGGTTGGGCTCTGATCTGGAGCTTTCTCCTTCTCAGATCCGATTACTGTGCATCCGCCCCTATAGCAGGTGGGGTCACTCTCAGGAGAGGCAGCAGATCTGGCCTAGGGCCCTGGGTGTGATTTACAGAGGGATGTTCCTAGAAGTGGAAGCTGGAAACCCAAACGCCTCGGCCCAGTGAGGGAAAGTGACCCTGAGTCTGAGGCGAGGGTGCTGCTGGCTGGTAAGGAGTGCCCACTCAGGAGGTGCTCTCACTTCCTCATAAGCCTCGGGACATGTGTGAGCGTGATGGGACCATAGCGCAGGCCCAGATGGCCCGGGACACTGATTGATTTGTGGCTGCTGGGGCTCCACTGGGCAGCCTACTTGAGGGGGCCGTCCTGAGAGGGGTGGGCAGCAGTGCCGGTGGACACCTCGCTTCACTTGGGAGGGAGACTGCCTGTCCAGGCACTGGGCAGTGTTAGGTTCTGAGTCACTCTTATACCCCCCAGACCACCGCCCCCCACATGTGCCCCACGAGGTCCCCCCAACTGAGGCAGGCACACAGGACTTTCAGGCCCCGTCTGTCCTCTGACCCTGCCCCAGCCTAAATAATTGTTTGATGAACAAACCGGGAACCTAATTTTTTTTTTTTTTTTGAGACAGGGCCTCAAGCTATCCCCCTGGGTGAGTGCTGTGGCATCACAGCTCACAGCAACCTCCAACTCCTGGGGTCAAGCGAGTCTCCTGCCTCAGCCTCCCAAGTAGCTGGGACCACAGGCGCCCGCCACAGCGCCTGGCTATTTTTTGGTGCAGCTGTCATTGTTGTTTTGGTGGGCCCGGGCTGGATTTGAACCTGCCACCTTAGGTGTATGAGGCTGGTACCTTAGCCACTTGAGCCACAGGTGCCGAGCCCGGGAACCTAATTTAAAGAAGGTTCTTTAGTTTTCATTGTTGGGATCTGATTGGAGACGTGAGGTGGCTCTCACTCCCTTCCCAGTTCCTCCTCTTCTCGAAGCCAGACCTGGAGGGAGTGTCCAGGCCTCTGGTCTCTGTGTCCCTTCTGGACCCTGTGTGTCACCTTTCCTGGTGTCATGCACAAAGCAGGGCTTGCCCCCACTGCTGTCACCAGCCTTGTGAGAGTGCCCAAGCTGGTCCCACACTGGGGGATGTGGGGCAGAGGGCTTGGTTTCCCTGAAGGCGCTGCCACATCTATAAGTCTTGAAGCCTGTGGAGACTGTAGACACATGTGAGGCTTGGGCAGAGCCTGGGCTCCCACTGGTGACCTGCACCAAAAGCTCCTGGTGGGGAGCTCTCCTGGCCAGCTCTGCCCTGCTCTTGGGCTGGCCCTGGAGGGCCTTGTTAGTCCCAGGTGTCATGTCACTTGTCACAGCATCCAGGAGGGAGGGGTCATCCCTTTGCTTCACTTAAGGGCACAGGTGACATGGTCACTTGCAAGGGGGCTGCGGGGGACCAAGCTGTGTCTGGAGGTGTGGACGGCCAGGAAGTCCTTCTGCCTCTCACAGAAGCGCCCTCTGGCCGCCTTCCCTCCTTCTCTGCTGGTCTGTCCTCAGAGTGGCCAAATGGAGGCACAGTCTCCAGGGACAAGCATGTTTTTCTTAGTGAGCTTTACTATACACCTGGGGCCTACCTGTGATGTGTAAGAGAGCAGCCACTCCCGGCCAGGCCAGTGTAGTCACTTGGATGGGTTTTAAAGTGTCAGTAAGCTGCCCTGATTCACTGAGTCTCTTTATGGAATGCATGCCAGACCACAAAATCCAAGTTAATTACAGGGTTAAAAACACCCACCAAATGCTACTGAAGACTCACTCTGGGCCAGGCTCTATCAGACTGGGCTTGAGAGTGTGATGAGATCCATGCAGGGGGCAGCTTAGAGTCCAGACCCCGCTGGTGTCACTCTCTCCTGGAGAAAGTGGCTGTGTTGCTCTCTCCTTGCATCGTAAATATTTAATAATTAACTGGCTTATTGCTGAAGCCGTTTGCTGCAGTGGCTCAAGCGTTTAAACCCTGCCACTGAGAAGCGTCTCAGCAGGAGAAGCGATTCTGCAGCTTCTTTGCAGGGCCCACCCTGGAGAGCAGGTGGCGTTGTGTTAAGTCTGCCGCCAGCAACTTTCTCAGAAGTGGTCTGTTGCTAAGTTTCCACGTTATCTTAGTCAGAGTGTAGTCTGTTTTCTTTAGGAAAAACAAATAAATACCAAAATTCTTATTTTAAATTGTGACAGTAGCTGTTTGTAGCAGTGGTGATTCCTCACCATGTCTAGATCCCAGCCCTGCCTCTCCGTGTGTGTAAATACGGAAATGTCTCTAAGGCGGAGTGAGTCCGAGGGAGAGTGAGAGTGAGTCTGAGTCAGTGAAAGTCACAAACAGGACACCTAGTGCTTCTTGAGCGCAGAACCAGGAAAGGAGCTGGGCAGACCATTCTCCTTCCTGCGGGACTTGTCAGAGCCTTCACTGGCATCCGTGTCACATTCAGTATCAGCAGAGCCTGAGGGATTTTCCAAACTCACGCTTCACTGAGACCCTCTGGGATCAAATAGTTTCTTGGGATTAGTGGCTGAACTATGCAGTTTCACAAATGGTTAAAAGGATCAAAGATCTGTTATTTATGGGGAAAATAGTACCTTTGTTTGGGCTTGAAACCTGAACAACCTTCAGTAATTGGCTTACAAAGGATCTCTGAGGCTTCGGTCTGTTGGTAAGTGGGGAGCACTCAGCTGCGCCATCTTTATAACTTGAAGGTTTTTTCTAGAACTCTCATTTCTTGTACATGTTGTTTAAGGCCTTTGAGGCTGGTACCCTAGGTGCCGTTGAGTTGTGCTTGCTTTGCAAGCTGGAATCCTCTGGACTGGTGAGCTCCTGAGGTCTCTGTTGATCTGGAGGGTGTGTTGGTGTTGGGAGTGCAGAGACGCTGGGCCTTGTGCTGGCCTTGGGGCCCCTGGTGAGGAAGATTCTGTGTTGGTAGCACCGAGTTACCATGGCAGTCCAGACTTACCATGCATCCTCCAGAGGCTGTCCTGAAGTCGGTTGGCATTTCTCGAGGTATTCCTGGAGCAGCTCCATGCACTCTGCTGGTGGCGGCAGGAGTCTCCCCCAGGGGCCTCAGTCCTGCAGTTCTTCCTGGACACTGCTTCCCTGCGGCCACTAATGTCCAGCGTGGGACGCTCAGAGTATGGGGTTCACCACAAGAATCAGTCTACAGAGAGAAGAGAGGAAACAATCAGCCTTCTTCTTAATCTTATGAAAGCTGCTCTTAGGAGGGTCGCAGGGGCCCAGAACACTGAGAAAACTCTGCGAGTCACCCTGGGTGCCAATGGGCAGGCTGGGTCTCCTCTGCAGCCCCCTCTGGCGGCTTGCTCAGTGGTAAAAAGGTGGTGGGGTCATGCTGTGGCTTCATGGGGACCCTGCAGAGCTTCTGCTCTGTGTCTCTAGCCTGCTGTGTCTCATAAAGAGAAAATGCTCTTCTTAGCCCACAAACCTTCTTGTCTGTTGCCAGGAAGAAGGAACGTCTGTCATTCCTCCTGGTACCTCATTCTCTGGTGTTTCTGTCACAGAGGGAAGATTAGTGCCTGGCTAGAGTGCATGGTGATACTGGGTCATCATTTTCCTTTTTTTTTTGGCCAGGGGTGGGGTTGGGACAGGGTCTAGCTCTGTCACCCAGGCTGCAGTGTGGTGGCATCAAAGTCCCGGGCTCAAGAGATTTTCCTGGCTCAGCCTCCTGAGTAGCCAGGACTATGGGCACCTGCCACAATGCCCAACTGATTTTTGTACTTTTAGTAGAGGCAGGGTCTTACTATGTTGCTCATGCTGGTTTGGAACTTGTGGCCTCCGGGGATCCTCCTACCTTGGCCTCCCAGACTGCTGGGATTACAGGTGTGAGCCACCACACCTGCTCTGGGACACCATTTTCTGCTACAAATCAGGAGCATCTTTCCTTTTTCCCAAAAGCTTTTATTGATTGCCTATTGTATACCAGGCACTGGTGAAGCTCTAGAGGTACCCTGTGAGCAAGCAGCCTCCACCCTCCTGGGCTTGATATGAATAAACCTTCAAGAGAAAACCAGTCCTCAGGTACAAGCAAGGTCTGTGTCGGTGGCTTTGCTTCCAGCTTAGTGTAGAGATGAGTGTTAACCGTCTGCAGATGACCTCGCAGCTTCCAGCCCCTTTTCCCTTGTTTGCTCTGAATAGAGCCCTGGTTTTTGTGTTGTGTGCCAGCGGCCACCCCCCTCCCCTGAGCGTTGCCTCCCTCACCTTCCCCGCCTCTCAGTTCCTGGGTCACTCACACTGGCTCTGGCAGAGATGGAATCAGCTGGGCGTTGGTCCCGGGTGTGGGGTGCCGGCTCTGTGTGGCAGCACTTTCTCACCATGCTTAGTGAAGGCACAAAAGTGCTGTCTTTGTAGTGAGTCTTAAACTCCAATGTGAGGCGGCACAAGGAGGCGAGTGTTCTATGTGTGAATCTTACGTAAGTGTTTCCCTGTCCTGCCTGTCACCTGGAGTTGAGGGTTGGAGCCCAGATGGGGGGTGAACATTGCAGGCGGGGTCCCCGAGCTGCCTGGGGACGGAGGGCCAGTGCAGTGTGGACGTTGTCCAGTTCCCAGCAGCACTTGTCTAACAGCTGTACCCGGTCACAGCCATGAGAATGAGTTTGCAGCACCGTATCATCCAAGGCTGGCGTTTCACCCACTTGGCAAAACCCGGCCTCAGCATTACACCATCGTCTGCCTCTCCACTGCTCTCAGGGTACAGGCCGACCCTTGTCCCTCTAGGGCAGTGACCATTTTTGGGCTCAGGGGGTGGCTGGCTGCATCCCCTGGCATCATGCCTGGGCAGGAGGCTATGTGCGCTGATAGCCTGGAACCCAGAGTGAGGACAGGAGGGAGGGAAAGGCAAGGCCCTGTCTCACTAGCCTGACAGCGGCTGTTTCTGGGGTGGGCAGGTAGGATGACAGCACACCCAGCTGTGGGGTCCCTCACGCACTCAGGAGAGGAGGGCCCGGGAGCAGGCCCAGAGCACTTATGTGGGCAGCTAGCACTGCTGGCCCGACTGCCCTGCATGGTGCCCTGGCAGGGGAGACAGAGCAAGGGTTATTTCCAGGAAATGCAGGTAGCAAGGCTTTTCCTCAGAGACAAGATGGACTTGTCCCTGTTAGAGGTGGCTGGCTAAGGGGGTCACGTTCTCAAGGGGTGGGCGGTCGCCCTTCTCAGCTATGGAGTGGAATCTCAGGAATAAATTACAGAATAAAACTTCAGTTGCAGGCCAGGTGAGGTGGTGCACATCTATAATTCCAGCACTCTGAGAGGCTGAGGCTGGGTGATTGCTTGAGCTTAGGAGTTCGAGACCAACCCCAGCAAGTGAGACCCCGTCTCTAAAAATAAAAAAATAGCCAGACTTGTGGCAGGCACCTGTAGTCCTAATTACTCAGTAGGCTGAGGCAAGAGAATCACTTGAGCCCAAGACTTTGAGGTTGCTGTGAGCTGTGATGCCAGGGTACTCAACCCCAGGGTTACAGAGTGAGACAGAGTCTCAAAAAAAAAAAAAATGACTTCAATTGTGTTAAACTATTTGGGATTTAGAGAAAGGAGAAGAAAAAGCCTGAGAAGGGATTGAATTCACTGTCTGAGGAAATAAAGTGAGGAGACAGTGGGCAAGTAGTGTATGTGTTTTTCCATGAATGATTCCTGAGCCTGGAGTGGGCTTGGGGCTCCCTTTGTTGTTTGGGAAGCTGGCAGCAGGGTGCCGGACCTCCAGTTGCTGCTTGCCTCATTCTCCTTGGCTTGTCACCACCACGATGACATAGGACACTTACAGGGCAGTAGGACCAAGTGAGGAGGGACGGAACTCCTGGCGCCTGGCCTTGCCCTGGCAGCTGGGGCTCCTGGGTGCCCATCTAGATGCTCCCTCTTCCAGTTTGGGGACGATGGCAGCTCAAGGGCTCTGTGTGGCTGCTGGGGGCCCATAGTGCACCACACACCTGTTAGCAGCTGTCACCCCAAAGAAAACATGACTTACTGCATTCACTGGAAAAAACCTTCATTACACTTCCACCTCACATTATATTTTATTGGTCTGATTTTTAATCTTTTCAAAACTATATTTTACTTCAAAATATTGATTGGTAGAGCTGAGATCTCTGAGTTTATGTCTGGACAGGAAGCTCAAGAAATATGTCACAGGTGACAGGCAGGCCTGCCCTGCAGCTCAGGCCGGCCTGGTCTCCTTCCACATGACAAGCTGCCTTCTGGGGTACCTGGCCATGGGGTCACCGCTGGGTCCCCTGAGGGGACATTCAGCAGGGCTCTCACACTGTCCCAAGCCTAAGGTGACTATTTTGAAACCCACTTAGTTTATTCCATTTCAAATCTCCACCTTCTTTCAAATCTATCTTATAAATGTGTGGATCCTGATGACTGTTAATGGCAAATTTGTATCTTTGTAAATACCAAGTACACAGATGTCCTGTAATGTCTGTGAGCTTTTAATTTAAAACATATTGTAAGGCCAGGTGAGGTGGCTCACGCCTGTAATCCTAGCACTTTAGGGAAACGGAAGCAGGTGGATTATCTGAGCTCGGGAGCAAGAGTGAGACCCCATCTCTAATAAAACAGAAAACTAGCCAAGTGTTGTGGTGGGCACCTATAGTCCCAGATATTTGGGAGGCTGAGGTGGGAGGATCGCTTAAGCCCAACAGTTTGAGGTTGCTGTGAGCCAGGCTGATGCTACGTCATTCTAGCCTGAGACTCTGTCTCAAAACAAACGAAAAAACGCACTAGGAAATGCTGCAGCTTCCTCAGGACGCTCCCAGGGTATCCCTGTGAGCACCTGACAGGGGTAGGGTCCTGGGGAAGCCAGCAGGAGGGGGTTCCCAGGCTCTCTTTCCTCCCCAGGTACATGTGGCCTCCATCAGCTCTCAGGGATTCTAAGGTCCTCTCACCAGCCGCCATCCCACGCCTGCCCCCAGGAAACCAGGGCGGTACCCCATTGCCCTGGCAGGCCCAATCCCCCTCCCCACCTATCTCCCACACTGGCCCACCTCCCCACTTCCCTCCCACCCGAAGGCCAGCCTCCTCAGGTCCTGGTCGGTTGGCTGTCCTGCAGCCTCAGATCTTTGATGGGACCGAGCAAGTCGTGACCTTATGGTCTCTGCATCCTAAGGATGACTGGAACTCTGACTCCTACATATTTTTTTTTTTTTTTTTTTGAGAGAGAGAGTCTTACTATGTCACCTTCGGTGGAGTGCCATGGCGTCACAGCTCACAGCAATCTCTGACTCTTGGGCTTAAGCAATTCTCTTGCCTCAGCCTCAGCCTTGTACAGTTGTATTGAGTTTTTGTATATTGCAGGAAAACTATACCCACATCACCTTAGCTATGATGGTTGTGTGTGTGTGTCTTGGAGTGTGGCCCCACACGCAGGCCAGCCCTGCAGTGCCTGGCCCTGTGGCCCAGACCTGTCACAGGCGCATTGTGCAGTCATCAGGCTGGGGACCTTCACCTCCTCCACCTCCCTCGCCAGCGTCACCACTACTTAGGCCAGAATCACCATCAGAACAAGCTGGGGGAGAGAGAAGGTTCTGGAGCTTAGAGAAGTGGGGTAGGTGGGGGACACGCTGGAGGCCTGCTCTGTCCTTAGGTACTGTCCCTCTCTGCCCAGCCAGCCCACACACCCCCAGGCCCTCTTCCACTAGGATCTACAGTCTGTATAGTGGCAATGACAGACCTGGGGGGTGACACCAAGACCCTTGTCCTTGTCTTTGGCCCCCATTCCCTTCTGAGATGCACCTGAGTGAGCGTCTCACCTCCCGTGGAAGTGATCTGGGGGCCTCAGGAGCCCTTTGGTCTCGGGCTCCTTCAGCAGCCCCAGGGTGCAGTCAGGCTGAGTGCCCAGCTGTGTGGGGACCCCCTGCAGCAGCCCACCAGGCCGGCCCAGGCCAAGTTGCTTGTCTGACCTCTCCTTGCTGGGACAAGGCCCCAGCGTCTCTGACGGGATCTGAAAATGTCAGCAGTTTCCTTTCTACTGTGTCCAAAAGCACTTCCTTCTGGTGTGGCCCAGCTGTCCCAGCACCAGACCTGGCCCTCCAGGTGCCTGGCAGGTTCTGGTTTCTGGATTTGGGTCTACCGGCCATCCTGTGACATTGTTCTTTCAGGAAACTGTTAACTGAGGCAGCTCCTGATGACATGCAGACAGGAAGCTGCATTGCTGTCTGTCACAAATGTACGTATAGTGCCCATGGGCCATGCAAACACTGACGGAGACTCTCGGTCACAGGCCTGTGAGACTGATGTGATGGAGATGACCGGGCTGCAGGTCACGGATAGGGATTTCTACACAAGCAGCCCTGTCCTCCCTGCCTCCTGAGGGGCAGCTGGCTGTGGTCCCAGGAGGACTGGGCAGCTCCATCTTCAGGCGGCTGTTCTGGTCTGTCCTCAGCTATGCGGCTCCTTACGCCTCTTCCCCACTCAGGGAGGAGGAAGGGCCAGGCAGCATTTGTTACGGTCCTAGGAAGGCTCCGCAGACTCTTCCTGAGTCTCCCTAGCTGGAGTGGGCTATGTGCCCAGCCCTGGACAAGGTGGCGTCACCTCTTCCAAACCCAGGGGTGTGTATAGCTCCAGTCGAGAGTTCTATGACCAGCAGGGCGGCGGTGATGGGCAGGTCCCCTACAGTGATTTGTGTGCCCCCAAAGCAGAGTTCTGTTATCAAGGGTTGAAGGCCTGGCTGTAGGTATATTGGTTAATTGTGCCTTTTGGAATATTGGTTATAACATTTATTTATTTTTTTCTTATAACATTTAAAGATTCTCAGGAGTCTAGTAATGGTTTCAAGTTAATTTTATTGTTGTTTTTTTTTTTTCACTTTAACAGTATCTAAATACAATAGAAATACAAATATAGTAGAGAATGGGGCCGGAATAGTGGCTTATGCCTATAGTCCTATAGGCTGAGGCAGGAGGACAATTTGCGTCCAGGAGTTCAAGACAATCCTGGGCAATGTACTGAGAACCTGTGTCTGGTTTTTTAATTTAATTTTATTTTAGCAACAAAGTCTTACTTTGTCACCCTCGATACAGTGCCATGGTGTCACAACTCACAGCAACCTCCAACTCCTGGGATTGGCAGGTTAGGTGATTCTCCTGCCTCAGCCTCTTGAGTAGCTAGGACTATAGGCACCTGCCACAACACCCAGCTATTTTTTTGTTGCAGTTTGGCTGGGGCCAGGTTTGAACCCACCACCCTCAGTATATGGGGCTGGCGCCCTACCCATTGAGCCACAGGTGCTGCCCTAATTTTTTTTTTTTTTTTTGAGATAGAGTCTCACTTTGTTGCCTTGGGTGGAATGTCATGGTGTCACAGCAACCTCAAACTCTTAGTTTCAAGAGATCCTCCTGCTGCAGCCTCCCGAGTAGCTGGGACTACAGATGCCCCCCACAATGCCTGGCTAATTTTTAGAGATAGGGTCTCACTCTGGTTCAGGCTAGTCTCAAACTCATGAGTTCAGACAATCCACCGGCCTCGGCCTCCCCAAATTCACATGCCCAGGATTATAGGCATGAACCACTGAGCCCAGCCCTAATTATAAATTTTTTACAAGAATACAATGGAAGGCACTGTGTGAGACGTGCTGTTGCTCAGGCTGTGGTCAGTGCTTAGTGCATGAAGGGCCAAGTCTCCAGTGTGGCTGCCAGAGGGCCATGGGCAGCTTCCTGCAGGGCATGGCTGCTGACGCACTGGTCAGGTTCATGGATCCCCACGACTGTCTACATGTAAGTTGCATGCTCAGTTTTAATTATTGAGGCTTCATAGCTGTTGTAATATCTTAGAGGGCTATTTCCTTGTTCTTTTCATTTTTTTTTTGGCTTTTCTTTCCTGTTTATTTTTTCTATATGAACTGGCAGTGGATTCTGTTCTCTCCCCCGTAGAATCAGCATGTCTAGTCTGGAGGGGGAACTTTTGGTATTTTAATTATGAACTTATGAATGGTTTATATATCATTTATGTGTTTCTATCTAACCTTCCATCCTAGTAGTGATTTGAAACAACACTGCTGTGGGGTTCACAGTCCTACAGGTCAGCAGTGTGGTTGGGCTCAGCACACTGGTTTTTCTGGTCCTACCTGGAGTCGTTTGTGTGGCCCCGGCTGGCTGTTGGGGGCTGTTGTCTGGGCCTGCTCAGCTGGGAAGGCACATTTCTGCTCTATGATGCTCCATGTGGGCCTTGCCCAAGCACATCCTTTGATCTACCCCAAGAGAGTAGAAGCCATGCTGTGAGGTCTCTAAAGGCTGCTCACACCACATTTGTCAGGCGAGCCCTGAAGTCAGCCAGGCTCAAGGGCAGGGAACAGACCCCGTGTCCTGGAAGGGCAGCAGCGTTGCTCTGCGCAGGCCGTGGGGGTGTGGCCTGGACACACAAAGTGTTTCCATTTGTTCAGTCCTGCCTTAGTGCCTTTTGGGATGTTCTGTGGTCTCTTCATGCACAAGACTTTTCTTTGTCTATGGTTTGAGACTGGGCATTTTGTGCTATTGCAAACCTACACAAGGCCTTCTCCATCGTGTCTCCCGTTTCCTTGTATGCGTGTGTCTGTGTGGAGATGTGGTCGGTCCTCTGGGCCACTCTCCCAGCTTCTACACACATGGGCACTATATGTCCAGGTGCTTGTGGTGGGCCGCAGGCTTGTGTTTTGCTTGCCATAGAAGATGGATGGCCCCAGCTTCTAATCTTGCCTTCCTGCCTGCCTAGGAGGCGGCGGCCAGTGCCCCTTGTTTTGAAGGTGGCTTGGCCTCCAGACTTGGCCCCAAATGACTGCGGGAGGCAGAGCTGCCAGGGACCTGTGGTTGTTGAGTTAGGAAGGAAGAAACTCCTCAGGTGTCTTTGTCTCTTCTGGCTGATTTGGTGGCCGTGGGTGCAGGGTGCAGAGCAGGCCTGGCCGCCGCCGCCGCCGCCGCCGAGAGGCGGGGATGGATACCTTTCAACATTACTCTAACTGCCCGTCATTTCAGCTGCCTTCTGGGTATGGAGGATTTTCTTGGGTTTTGGAGGGATGACTTTGCCTCCTTTTCAATTTTTAGAACTGTTGCTAATTCTCAGTGCTAACGAGGTTGGACTGGCAAGTAAATATCTGAGATTTTTCAGGCTTACTGAAAGATAAAGTGGTCCCTATAAGTAGATTGACCCAAGAAGTGAAATTTTCCCTTTAAATCTCAACAATGGGATTGTGTTTGTTTCATTTATGATTTTAGTTGAACTCTTGAAAATACCAATACCTTCCCTGATTCCCAGACACGTCAAACAACATGGTGGGTATGATGTGACCCTCAGCATTCTGACCAGCTCAGACGGCGACAGTCACAGCCTTGTGCTCTCACTCAGTGTCACTGAGAGGCACGGGGGTCGCAGACCTGCCCTGCACTGGCCCCTGCGAGGCTCTGCCACCCCCAGCCCCAGGCTCCATCTGCCCAGCACTGCTGTCAGTGCCATGTCTGCCTCCGGGCACACCTGGCCCCACTTGCCCCTCCACGCGCACCTCCAGTGAGCAAGAGCAGGGAAGCCCCCACTCACTCCTGTCCAAGCGGCATTTCAGGCGGGAGGAAGGCGGTCCGATGACGAGGCTGAAGAGTCTGCTGTGGGTGATGTATTTGCTTTGAGGACACCTGGGTTCTGGGTTCGTGACTGTGTCCTGAACAGTAGACATCACTGCTGACATTCCGATGCTTGTCAGTGTGGCTGTGTCTCTGCTGCCCTGTGCTGCTGGCACACTCACATCAGAGCTGTCCCCATGCTCTGTCCCTCCCTGAGTAGTCAGGCTGTGGCCTGTCCATTGTGCTACCTCACAGAGGCCAGGCCTGCTCTGCACCCGCATCCATGGCGCTTGTGAGTGGGCAGTGGGTGAGTGGTGGGTGTGGATGGGCTGGGGGAGGAGAGAGAGCAGGGAGAAGGTGACAGCCATTTCACACATCTCCTGGATTATGGACTTGAATTGAGATCCACATATGACTAAAAAGTTATTTTCTTTCTGTAATCCAAGCCTTCTATCTAGAACAACAAAGATGAAGCACTTCTGCTATATTTAAGTGACTCTCCTGTCACCAACCACTGTATGCTAACAGCCGTCCTTGCCCTCAGGAAGGTCCCTCAGGTGGGGTAGGGTGAGGCTGCAAAGGTTCAGGGCTCTGTCTGGTTGCACCTTCTTCCTGGACCCCACGCCCTGGGCACAGCAGGGCCCGTACAGCTCCTGCCCTCATGTAGAGTGGTGCCCACAGATGAACACTTGGTGGTGTCTGGGGAAGACGGCACTGCCCCCTGCAGCTAGTGCTATTTCCCACTGTGTTGGCAGAGTTATCAAGGGCGTGAGGCTTGGAGGAGGGATGCTGGCCCCTCATGCTGGACAGCAGGCAACTGCTTGTGGGTGCTGGTCAGGCAGCGTGGAGCGGGCAGACTTGGGACTGAAAGGGTGTCTCATGGCAAAGGCTGGAAATGGGGACCAGGGACAGGAAACAGGGACCATCAGTGGGGAGGAGCCTCCCTGGGCACTGTGATGGCCCTGGGACAGTAGGGGATGAGGGGGTTCCTGATACCTGGCAGCAGGCCACATTCATGGCAGGACATGGAAAAGCCTGAGTGTTGCTGGAGTCATGGTGTCTGCTTGGGGAGGCGCCCAGTCTGCTCAGCCATCGTAACAGTCAGCAGCTTAAATAGCAAGAATTTATCATCTCATAGCCCCACAGGCTGAAAGTTCAAGGTCAAGGTTATTCCCCAAAGGCCTCTTTCCCTGGCTGTGCCTTCATGTGGTTGCTCCTTTTCATAAGGACACGCATCAGATTGGGTCATGGCCCACCCCAATGACATCATTGAACTTAATTACCACTTTAAGGCTCTATCTCCAGATATGTTCGTTGTGTTCTGAGGTCCTGAGGGTTATTTTTGTGGGGACTCAGTTCACCCATAGCAAGGGGGGACAGAGTGGGCCTGCCCAACACCACACTCCTGTGGCACCTGCTGCAGCAGCCCAGACTCCTTTCTTTCAATTGGCAGTGAAAGCCCCTAGAGGGACCGAAAGGCAGAACTGGCCAGGAGTCGCTTCTTGGTGGGTGGGACAGGTGGGTGAAGGGTCTTGTTGGGGCCCTAGTCTTTCCTGCCCACTAGGAACTCTTGTGGCCTCCCCCGAGGGGCAGCCATGCAGCTCCTGGGCCAGTTTCTCTTCCTGACTCTGCTAAGCGTTCATGTCACTCTCTGTGACAGTCCCTTCCCCCAGCCCATGCCCCTCTGTTGGCAGGGGTCTTTTGTTCCCTGCCTGGGCAAAGGCAGTACCATCCCTCACCTTTGCTCGACTGACCTGAGAAGTTGTCAGTCTTGCTGGCCTGTACAGGGCCCCAGAGAGCCCAGAGGTAGTAGCACCTTGTCCTTGGACCCCAGGCCATGTAGGTGCCAGGGCCCAGACCCGTCTCACCACAGGCTGATGAAGGGACTCAGCCACGGCTTGGGTTTCCCGGCCATGCTGGTAACGTCTGAGCACTGATGCAAAGGTGCCCCATGAACTGACCAGTCAGCCTGCTGGTGCTGGACATCCACACCTTGGGGGTTACATAAATGCCTGGAGATCCTGCCCTGTGCAATTCTTCTCTCCCTGGCCTTCCAGGATGTGGGGGCCTGTACAGGCAACTGGGGTGCTCAGGGCCAGGGAAGGTGAAGATTGGGCTCTAGAGCCCCCACCTCTTGTGTCTGACACACCAAGGTGTGGCTGTGAGGCTTTTGTCCTCAGTTTCTCCATCCGTGACACAGGGAGATTTAGAGCCCAAGAACCTATGATACTGATATTGGAATTATTATGACATTGTAGCAGTTAGGAAATTTTTTTTTTTTTTTTTTTAGACAGAGCCTCAAGCTGTCACCCGGGGTAGAGTGCCATGGCATCACAGCTCACAGCAACCTCTAACTCCTGGGCTTAAGCAATTCTCTTGCCTCAGCCTCCCGAGTAGCTGGGACTATAGGCACTCGCCACAACATCCAGCTTTTTTTTGTTGTTGTTTTTGTTGTTGTGGTTGTCATTGCTGTTTGGCAGGCCCCAGGGATTGGAACCTGCCAGCCCTGGTGTATGTGGCTGGAGCCCTAGCCGCTTGAGCTACAGGCGCCAAGCTGGCTGTTAGGAAAATTAAACTTAAGATTGCTGTGTGATGCCATTTATACTACTCTTACATGTTGGATGTTTGTAAAATCTCTCTGAGAATAGGTTGCCCAGAGGAGCCCACGCTGTCACCTGGTTCCCTCCCTAGGACTTCAGGGATCCTTGGACTCTGGGCACGTCTCACGCTTAGCAAGAACCAAGCAGTTGCTCGGCTGTCCTTAGAAGATGCAGGGATAGGCTCGGTGCCTGTGGCTCAATAGGCTAAGGCGCCAGCCACGTACACCTAAGGTGGCGGGTTCGAATCCCCAGCCTGGACCCGCCAAACAACAATGATGGCTGCAACCAAAAAAAAAAAAAAAAATGGCCGGGCGTTGTGGCGGGCGCCTGTGGTCCCAGCTACTTGGGAGGCAGAGACAGGAGACTCGCTTGAGCCCAGGAGTTGGAGGTTTCTATGAGCTGTGATGCCATGGCACTCTACCCAGGGGGATAGCTTGTGGCTCCGTCTAAAAAAAAAAAAAAAAAAAAAGAAGATGCAGGGATAAACTGTGGGGTATCTCCAGTGCGGGCTTGTCCAGCAGTGAAAGTGAGTGTCAGCCACAGGTGACAATGTGGACAGGTTTCAGAGCCAAGGCTGAAGGACAACAGTGAATTACCAAAGATTAAAGTTAAAAAAAATAGTGTGACAGCCTCTTACTTAGAGGCATGATTAAACTTTTTAAAATAACAGAGAGGTTACCTCTGGGGGCCCAGAATGAGGAAAGCCTGGGGGTTTTGTTTGTGCCCCCTAAGGTATGTTACCAGGGGATTCTTTAGACTGAGCCTCAAATCGGTCACACATTTTTGAGAGTGTGCACAGGCCCTCAGAGAGACAGCCTGGTCTGCTCACTCCATGCCTGAGCACAGCTCACAGGTGGACACAGCTTGTGACAGCTGCACCTGAAGGGGTCATGAGGGCTCAGGGGAAGCTGGGGCAGCTGAGCACCCAGTGCAGCACAAGACCCGGCTGGCATGGGCTGC
This sequence comes from Galagoides demidoff, assembly GCA_963574575.1. NCBI lineage: Eukaryota > Metazoa > Chordata > Mammalia > Primates > Galagidae > Galagoides > Galagoides demidoff. The sequence goes on along the minus strand of CAUYQV010049777.1, from coordinate 3,480 downwards.
GTGTGGTCAGCGCTGTGCGGTGAAGGGTGCTGGGGCATGGGTATCTCAGACTCCCACCAGCCGGTGACCAGAGTCATCTCACAGCGCACCTTCACCAAGTGATGTGCTTTTGCATCACCTGTAAAGTGGCATTAAGTGTCCCGAGGGGATGTGGCAGGAATTAGCCAGAGGACCCCGCAGCACACCCTTAGCCAGAAATGCTGAGCCTAAATTAATTGTGAGAAAAAAGACAAATTCAGGTTGTAGGGCGTGCTATAGATGATGGCCTTGGACTCTTAGGGGTGGAGGGGCTTTCAGGATAGTTTCATGTTGAAGGAAATGAAAAGGCCAACCTGCCTTGGAAAAGCCGTGAAGGTCGTTATGCACAGTTGGTGGGGCTGGAGTGCCCACGGATGTTTGATAATGTTCTTACGTCAGTGTTAAGTTTGTCAGGTTAGGGTAATCATATGAGGTTTCCAAGCACAAAATCCAACAAAAGCAACTGTCAGTGTCTTAATTGATGACCAAGTGCTGTGGGGGAAGCACAGTGGAAATTCATACCCCAGGAGCCAGTAGCTCCCCACTGTTAGCCAGAGCTTGTTTCCATGTGGTTTGAAAATGCCACCACTGCTGGCTATGCCTTGGTGGCACTTACGCCCATTGGCTGTATTTTAAAAGAACAAAGCTATGCTTTAAAAAGTCAGAATTTGCAATATGCCAGAATTTATAGCCCTTGCGTATTTAAACTTAGGTTTAAAATGTAGAAGTCAACTTAATATTAGGGATACATGATTTCTTAAAAATTGCTTTAAAGGATATATGAGTCCCAGCCCCTTCCTAGCACCTTCTTGCTCAGACGGCCTGGAGGACTCTGCAGCCAGAGACTGGGGCAGGTGTGGCTAGGGGGCAGGGAGCAGCGGCCATTTCACCATGACCTCCTGTCAGGAGGAGGCAGCCCCTGCCCACTGCTGTTGGTGGCCCATGTGGTCAGGTAGCACGTGCCTCCTGACACAGGCAGGTGGACCAGGGCACCAGGAGAGGTCTGTGAGCAGGAACTGACCACTGGGCAGAGACACAGTGATGATCTGAGTGGTCAGTAGACAGTACTCTTGTGGGAGGGTCTCCTGTGTGCAGCAGGCTGAAATTACCCGAGCAAATGGCATAGGTTCCTTCATTGCTGGTCTGGTCCCCAGTGAGTGAGGGAGTCCTGTGTTTGATCTAAGGTATCTGGGGGCAGAGATTCATGATCCAGGCAAGTGGCCAACAGCACAGAAGTGTGTTGGAGCTGGCCAGGGACCTGGGCAGGCAGCTGGTCAGACACCAGGCAGTGTGGGCCACAGAGTAGGCGGTTGTCTGGCCTCTAGAGCTGAGCATGAAGGAAGGAGCCAGCCCCCACCACATGTGCATTTCGCTGACTCTGTCCCCTTTTAAAGGCTCAGTTGGCCCCAGAGACCTGAGAAGTCAAAATCCTAGCCGGGAGTGAGTAGGGTATGGCTCCAGGGCCCTGAGAAGTCTGTGCTGAGGGCGGGCATGGGCTGCCTGGGGTTTTGTGCACAGAGTTCCTAGTCCAGAGACTCAGGGACAGATCAGGGACAGATCAGGGACCTGGTTGCTTTACAATACTCAACAATTGTTAAAATAGATTCTTCCATGGAAGCTGTGTCCACACAGAATCTCCTGCATGACTGTGGGTAACGGCTGTGTTCCTGACCCCTGGCTGTGCACCCAGTGCCTGTCAGCAGGTGGGTGTAGCTTGTATATCCATGTGGGGACACTTCATAGTCAAAGGTACCCCTGGTGGGGCACGCCGGGCGGGCTGACTCTGAGCATGTGCCTGGATCTGGAGCCCCAGCTCTATCTACGAAGCACCTTGAGAAGAGAAAACCCTGCAGCTGGAAAGCCAGTCAGCGTCATCAGGGCCGCTGGGGACTGACTGGGATGGCAGTGTTCCCTGTGGTGGCTGTGGTTCCACCTGTCAGCACTTGGTGAGCACATCCCGTGAGCAGGTGACATGCCATGAAGCTGACCTTTGAAAACCGGGTCCTCATGCCTTGAGCCCAAGTGGCGGAATCAGCAGGAATGGTGTGGAACGTGGAGTCTGCCTTGTAAGGCATCGGTGACGTGCCAGTCTGTGAGGTGACTTTCGGGCCAGAGAGGAGAGGCATGTGCCCACTCTGGGATGGCGTGGGTGGGGACAACCTTGTCTCCTGGGGCTCTTGGGTCAGGGAGTTGCCACTTGCCAGGGAGAGGCTGCAGTACCGTCTCCACCCTCATGCACCGTGAGCTCTGATCAGATGCATCCTCTCCAGTGAGGGGAAGATGTCCGGGGACATCAGCCGGCCTGCCTCAGAGGTTTGACACCCAGTGCTGACAGGCCTCTCTCTGCACATGCTGGGGCCCTAGGCTGTGGGGTGCAAGCACAGGCTCTTGGACCTCACTGCCTAGACTGGCGTCAGGCTGTCCTGCTGTCTCACTGTGTGGCCCTGGGCAAGTCCCCCTGCCTGTCAGGCGAGGGTGATAGTCGGGTCCAGTCTGTGGGATGTGAGAACCCAGTGGGTCTGTGGAGGGTTTGGAGCTGGCCCTGCAGTGGAGTTCACTGCCTGGGCAGCACTCAGAGCAGTGGGCTGATTCTCTGTTGCCGCCTAACGATAGCCCTTGGACACGGGTGTGAGACGGCATGGACGTTTGTATCCCACAGTGCCTGGCAGCACAAGTTCAGGAGCAACTGGCTGGGGAGCTGGAGTTTGCCTGGGAAGTTGTGGTTGAGCTGACGGTCAGGGCTGTAGTAGTCAGAAGGCCGGGCTGGGCCGGAGGACGTGCCTCCCAGGGGGCTTCTTCCTCGGATCCAGGACCTGCTGCTCATGTGTCCTCGTGGTTTGCCGGCCAGCTGCCCCGGGAGCAAGAAATCACATAGTGTGACTTGGGCAAGTCTGCCTGCTGGGAGAGATCACTGGGTCCAGGCCAAGGTCAGCGAAGGGAAGGGACCTGGCTGTGCCTTAGACGAGGAGTGGAAGTGTTTGCGAACCATGACGGAAGCTGGTCTGGAAGAGGCAGAGCTGTCATACTTGTGGGGCACAAGAGACCAGGGACTTTTCACAGAGAGCATGTGGTGTTGTGAGTGTGACGTGTGTGTGCAGTGTGTGGTGTGTGATGTGTGTGGTGTGTGTGACGTGTGCGTGCAGTGTGTGTGACGTGTGTGTGACGTGTGTGCAGTGTGTGGTGTGTGTGACGTGTGTGTGCAGTGTGTGGTGTGTGTGGTGTGTGTGCAGTGTGTGGTGTGTGTGCAGTGTGTGGTGTGTGTGACGTGTGTGTGCAGTGTGTGGTGTGTGTGACGTGTGTGTGCAGTGTGTGGTGTGTGATGTGTGTGCTGTGTGTGGTGTGTGTGACGTGTGTGTGCAGTGTGTGGTGTGTGATGTGTGTGTGCTGTGTGTGGTGTGTGTGACGTGTGTGTGCAGTGTGTGGTGTGTGAGTGACGTGTGTGGTGTGTGTGGTGTGTGATGT
>CAUYQV010049773.1:0-18681 GCA_963574575.1 Galagoides demidoff | reverse complement strand
ATTCTCATTTTACAGTTGAAAAAACTGAAGTTCAGAAAGAATAAATAACTTTTCAAATTCAAAGGGCTGGTAAAACCAGATAGACATTGTGCGAGGATCTATTGTGGATCTGTAATATGTTTTCTTTTCTTTTCTTTTTTTTTTTTTAAGAGACAGAGTCTCACTTTATTGCCCTCGGTAAAGAGCCGTGGCTCACAGCAACCTCCAACTCCTGGGCTTAGGTGATTCTCTTGCCTTAGCCTCCCAAGCAGCTGGCACTATAGGTGCCAGCCACAATGCCCAGCTATTTTTTTTGCAGTTTGGCCGGGGCTGGCTTCGAATCTGGCTGGTATATGGGGCCAGCACCCTACCCACTGAGCCACAGACACTGCCCTGTAATAGAGTTTCTTGATGAAAAACTTTTAGAGCTCTTTATTGAGGGCTATAGAAATGCCCAGGGTGGTAGGTATTCAAAAGCACCTGTTGTATGAAGTATAAGATACAAAACAATTGATACCATTCCAGGAAGGAAAGATTGAAAGTTTGAGAAGAAGACAATAGAAAGTTTTAGACATACTGAGTTCGGAGTTCTGTAGGACATACAAGTGGTGATATCCACTCAGCAATTGAATATTCTGATTTAGAGATAAAGATTTTGGAATTATATAGTTTATAATTGGAGTCACTGGTGTAGATAAAGTCAGAGAAGTGATACAGAGTGAGAAGGATAGAGACCTTGGCTGGGTTCAATGGCTCATGTCTGTAATCCCAGCACTTGGGAGGCTGAGGAAGGTAGACTGCCTGAGCTCACAGGTTCGAGACCAGACTGAGTCAGAGTGAGACACCATCTCAAAAAAATTGCTGAGTGTTGTGGCAGGTGCCTGTAGTCCCAGCCACTTGGGAGGCTGAAGCAAGAGAATTGCTTAAGCCCAAGAGTTGGAGGTTGCTGTGAGCTGTGATTTCACATCACTCTACAGAGGGTGACATAGTGAGACTCTATCTCCAAAAAAAAAAAAAGGCCTTGGAAAGAACTTTGACAAAGAGGAGTGTTTGAGCTATTTATTGTGTAAAGAAGAACTGAAAAGGCACTAATCATTAGGGAAATACAAAGTAAAACCACAATGAGATATTACCTTACCCCAGTTAGAATGCCTTTTATCAAAAAGTCCAAATACAATAGATGTTGGCATGGATGCAGAGAGAAAAGAACACTTATATGCTGTTGTTGAGACTGTAAGTTAGTTCAACCTCTGTGGAAAACAGTATGGAGATTCCTCAAAGAACTGAAGCAATCCTACTACTGGGTATTTACCCAAAAGGAAATAAGTCATTTTATCAAAAGGACATCTACACTTGAACATTTACTGCAATATAATTCATAATTGCAAAGAAGTGTAATCAACCCAAGTGCCCATTGTTTCATGACTGGATTAACAAAATGTGGTATACCATGGAATACTACTCAGCCATAGAAAGGATGAATTAATTCCTTTCCCAGCAGTTTGGATGGGACTAAATGAAGCATTCTAAGTGACGTATCTCAAGAATGGAAAAATAAACACCACGTGTACTTGCTATTAAATTGGAACTGACTGATGAACACACATGTGCACAGAGGAAAGTAAATTCAGTGGAAATCAAGCAGGGGAAGGGCAGTGGCAGGGATGAGAGAAACACTGGGTGATAGGTACACTTAGAGCCCTGATTCAAGCATGACAAAAGCAATCCATGTGACCAAAAACATTTGTACCTCTATAATATTTTGAAATTTAAAAAAAAAGGCACTGGAAAACATGAAGTTTCGGAATTCAATGTGAAAAAATATTATAAAAGAGGTCACTTGTTCTTGTACCCTATGCTGCTGAAAGATCAAGCAAAACAAAGCCTGGATTGAGTAATAGAGCCCTTGTGAGAGCATAACTGGTTAAGTGATGAGGCCGAAGCTGGACTGAAAAGTACTAAATGTAGAAGGGAATGGGAGTTGAAGAGGAAAAGGGAAATGTAGTTACCTCTTTTTAAAAGTTTGAAAAGAGGAAGAGAGAGGGGCGGTGCCTGTGGCTCAAAGGAGTAGTGAGCTGGCCCCATATGCTGGAGGCAAAAACTGCAAAAAAAAAAAAGAGGAAGAGAGAGGTGGCGTGGTGGGGTGGGGTGGGGTGGGGTTGGGGAGTAAACTGGATAAAGACTACATTATATGTGTATATAATATTTTCACATTTTTTAATTTTAATATATTAAATTGTTGTAAAATATGCATGAAGTACATTGACACTATTTGTGTGGCTGATGTCAAGAACTTCTTCACCTTGCAGAATTTAAGTTCTACACCCACGAATCAACAACTGCCTATTTATCCCTACTTCTAGCCCCTAGCAATCACCATTCTACTTTCTGATTCTATGACTTGGACCACTGTGGATACCACATATAAATGGAATCACATATTAGTATTTTTTTCTTATCCTTGGAAAAAAAATTTAAGCCCTTAATTTCTGGTTGCTTTTATATACAAGATACAATATTAAAGGTATGAAATTTACAGTCTTAGATTAAGAAGTCTTGTATTCCAACCAATGAGTGCGAAAGACTTAGATCATCGCTAACTTTCTGTAGAGTTGTGACAGTAGTAACTGCTGTACACCTATCTACTGGAGACATTTCAACTGCATATGAAAAGTGGACCTTACTGGCGAGTAGGCTAACCAAAAAAAGGTGAATTTTAGCAAAATTATCACTTTGAAATTCTTACCAATGGTTTCTGGTCTGAGAGATGCAATAGATACCTCTGCTCCAATCAGTCCAAAAAGAAGGGGTTGAAAAATATCCCAGGCAACTGCAATTATCTTTTCAACCTCTGCCTAAAAGAAAAACAAACAACACACACACACACACACACACACACACACAGATTTTTACTATGTGAAGTAACAAATACCAAGAATTTTACTATTACCAATTTAAAATTTGAATCATTTGACCTGGGATGGGCTTTATTTCTATGGCATCTACAAAAGAGGTTAGCTCACAGCAAAAATATTTCATGAAGACATGTTTAATACAGTTATAATATATGAAGTGCTTTAGCATGCTAAATATTGATTTGCAAATGGATTTAATTATAAAGATTCTTATAGCCTTGTGAGTACCCCTACTTCTGAAGACACTTTGTGTGTGCATGTGTTATGCTTGTGCCCATATTGGTACCATATTGTTTAACAATTTTATGTTAACTTTCATTCAACAATATTATTTAGAGAGTTTACAATATTACTTACCTATATCTAGATATGCACCTCTTTGTTCTTGCCCAGTAATCTACAGTATGGCCACACCATAGTCTATTCAATCACTTCTCTATTGATGGATCTGGACATTGCTTCCAGTTTTATTTTATATTTACAAAACTATTGTTTAAGGTGTTGGCAAGTCATGTGCAAAAATAAGATCCAGATTAATAAAGCACTGGGCCAGTTACACATTTATCGTCCCTCAGCTCCAATTTCTTTTGCATTGTTGCTCCACAGAAAATGGTGTTGGGCCTTTCCGATTATTTCTCCTTTGCCAGGTAGTGCCATGTTAAGCTTTATTATCAGAGTGTGCTGAAGAGAAATTACAAGCACAAAGTGTTTTTCTTCCTGGCTTTTGTGGCTCCTCCCACTGGGTTCTTGCATCCCAGGTGGCCTCTCCAGTCTCAGGCTCCCGCAGTTGATGGCCTGCACAGCACCCAGTGGCCGCCAGCTTCTCCAGCATACCCATGGGGCAGTTTCAAAGCAGACTCTCCAGAGCAAGATAGCTAGGAGAGGTACCCTAGTGGATGGATTTCCTGAAAATCGGAGAGTGAATTTTCAGCAAATCTTCCTGCCAGTGCAGCACTACTTCTCTACCCTCCAGTGAATTGAGACTCTAACAAGGACTGGATTTCAGACCAGCAGGCAGGACTGGGGAGAGGTAGGTGGAAACGATGACGATTATAACCTTAGGGATTTATAGCTGCCATTCCTATACTCTTTAGGGTGTCTCTTTACATCTTACTAGCCAATACCTAGTTACTCTGATGCCTGGTATCATTAATACTCATAATAAACTTCCCTATTCCAATTACTATATAATATCCCTCTCTTGATAGGACCCTAACTGATACAAGTACTAACTTTATAATACGTAATACCAAAAACTCTAGGAGACTGGCACAATTGATTATATTAAATTAAAATGTTTTGTGGCAAAGGGAACCTTAAACAAACTCCCCCAAAATAATGGATTAGAAGAAAATATATGCAGCATGTATAACAGAATAAGGAACATTAGCCAATCAATAAGAAAAAGACATAGATCCTAACAGAAAAGAATGGGCAGTACAGAGATATAAGTAATTCATAAAAGAAATGCAAATAGCCAAAAAAACTTAAGATGCTAAAACTCGGTAATCAATGAAATACAAGTTAAAATGATAAGCCTCCACTTTTAGGGGAGAAATACCACAAAAAAAGAAAAAACAACTAAAGAGTCGTAATAATAAAAAGTATGCATGAGAATGTAAAGAAATTCACTAATTGGTAGAAAATCAAACTGATAATACTTTTGGGGAAGGGCAATTTAGTAGTACCTGTAGACAAAAATTTACATTGAACAGATTTTTTTTTCAATTAACTAAAAGGAATCTAAATTTTTAGATGACATTTTTCTGCTAATAAATTACATACATTAAGGTTCTGCAAATCCATGTATCTATAGCAGGTCCTCAAATAATGTCAGTTTGTCAATGCTATTTTCTTATACCACTGATGAGGAAAAAAACCTGATTCTTAGCAGGGGCAACTGTCTGTGTGGAGTTTGCACATTCTCCCCATGTCTGTGTGGGTTTTCTCTGTATATTCTAGTTTCTGCTCTTATCTCAAAGTTGTTCAGGTGAGATGAACTGGCATGTCTAAACCGTCCCCATCTAAGTGTGTGTGTTTAAACCTTGCGATGAGATGACGTCCTGTCCAGGGTTGGGTACCACCTTGCTTCCTGAGCTGCCCAGATAAGCTTCTGCCACCTGTCACCTGAAGTAACTGGGTAAATAATTATCTTACTTGTTTTTAATTTATCATTCTTTAACATATGTATAGCTCACGTTTCAATGTTTAGTATTAGAAACGTTTGGGTCTTTATGTATAAAGTTTGGTGATGTTTCTCTGACCAAAAATATGCCATGGGAACTTAACTCCTGTTCATATCAATTAGCCATTAGTAAAATTGGTTTCATTATATGTCTTTTTGCTTAAAGTTGCAGTTTCCCAGAACCTACTGACAACATTAAATGAGGACATACTGTATTCCGCAGTTTGACAAAGGAGAATAGCACTGTTCCTCCTTTTAATTTGTTTTTATTTTTCCTGGTACGTTTATTAGGGTAAAGAATCTGTTTAGCTCATAGAGGGCATATTTGACGGAATTGGTTGATTTATTCAATAGTTCTATTGCTATAGCATCCAGAAAGTTATCTTTGCATATCATAAGGAATCAGATGATGACTTAGACTCAAACTGCAAGCCACTTGCCTCTCAGCACCTCATCTTTCTCATCTAAAAAACACAGGATCCTTTATCATTTACTGACAATGATTAGTTCTGACAAACTGGGTTTCATATGCCACCATTCCACACATCCTTATATTTTACTTTACAGCTTAGTTTTTAGATACATTATAGCTAAAGCTCAGACTTTCGTAGATACCCATAGCAGTGAAAAACAAGAATCAACTCTATTAAATGTAGGTTGCTTAGTCATTTGCTGCTATGGTTAACTGTTCAAAAGAAAGTCCTCCAATGTATTTCACATACTCAGAATACCAATGGAAATGGAAGGACTAAAGAGTTTTTCTATGTCAAATTATTTTTATTTCTACACTTTAGCCAGTGGTTCTCAACCTTCCTAATGCTGTGACCCTTTAATACAGCTCCTCATGTTATGGTGCCCCCCAGCCATAAAATTATTTTTGTTGCTACTAGCAATTAAAGGAGTAGCCAAAAAAAAATTTTTTTTTCCAGTTTTTGGCGAGGGCTGGGCCTGAACCTGCCACCTCAGGCATGTGGGGCTGGCACCCTACTCCTTTGAGCCACAGTAGCAAAAAATTTACTTGTTCCCTTCCTTCTTTTTACCCATGATAGAATAATATAATAAATTGGTTTTAATTTTTCAAGATTTTTTTTAAGTGCTGACAATGGGATGTATTTAGCTGTAAAAATTTAATTTGAAAAATTTAATACAAACATATTTGAGAACTTTCCTGTTGAATAAATTATATAAAACAAAATATTTAAATCATTAAAACTATTGGCTTTAGGTGGTAGAATTGCAGATAAATTTTTACTTTCTTTTTCTTTCAGACTTAAAAAAAATCTAAATTTCTATGATGATCATATACCACTTTCATATTCAGACATAAACTTCATTTTTTTTTGAGACAGAACCTCAAGCTGTCCCCCTGGCTAGAGTGCTGTGAAATCACAGCTCACAGCAACCTCCAACTCCTGGGCTCAAGTGAGTCTCCTGCCTCCGCCTCCCAAGTAGCTGGGATCACAGGTGCCCGCTATAACGCCCAGCTATTTTTTGGTTGCAGCCGTCATTGTTGTTTGGAGGGTCTGGGTTGGATTCAAACCCGCCACCTTAGGTATATGTGGCTGGCGCCTTAGCCACTTGAGCCACAGGCGCTGAGACATAAACTTCATTTTTTAATCATCTTTATTAATTTTTTAATATTGAAAAAGTTACCATCAAGAAGTTAGGGAAATTTGTAAAATGCTAATGCCAGGCAATTTTTGAGATGTTGTATACAGGGTCTCAATGCAATTGCAATAAGGTCTCTCTACTAAATGAAAGGGCAGAGAAGATCAGAGTGCTTCAAAGAGCAGGACACAGGAGCAGCAGCCCCAGCTAGGAAGACAGCAGCGAGTCCACAGAGAGAACTAAGGGAGTCAGCATTCCCCTTGGTCCTGAGCTGAGATTAGATAGAAGATCACCAGTGACGAGTGATAACCTTGCCTCAAAATGGGCACAATGTAGGGGAGTATGGCACATTTTTTGGGTGTGGCACATAACTATAATAGGGACTCTACCTAACAAATTCAAATATTGTGATTTGGTTGCTTATACCCTCACATTAACCAGAAATATGAATGAATGAATGAATGAATGAATAAAAGTTTTGATAAGAGCAAATGTTTATGAGAGGTAAGTGATGAAGAAGTTTCTCATTTAGCCTTGTTCTTGTTGGATGTTAAGTTAACTGAAGTCAGAAAGCAGAATTTAATATGGCTTCTGCTTTAAAAAAAAAAAAAAAAAAGAAGGGTACACCTGAAATAAGCCTCGTGACAAGGCAGCAAACCTAGGTGGTCACCTGGTATCCAGGGCAGAGTTTAAAAGGGAGTCTCCCCTTTGCCCCTCAAGACCAATGCATCTCAGACCACTTTCCTTGGCACCCTTCTGGACATGAAGCTCCAGGTAGCCTCTAAAATGAGATGGTTTATAATCATACTTGTCCTAACTTTATAATCACACCCTTACAGAGTGATAGCTTCCTGTTTGATTGCTATCTACCCACAGTGAAATTCTGTCTTTGACAAATCCTCACAGAAATTCACTTGAGTATGATTATACATCTAATCTCCAGATATATAACCTTCACATATTTTTCCATATGGTACTATATTAATTACTTATTACTTATTTCAATTATTTAAACATAATTATTTTGAACAATTGTCTTTAGTTTTTTTTTAAGATTACCCCAAAATGATATAGCTAAATTTAGCTTCAGTCACCAACGTCTAATTTCTTCATTAAGCAGAATAGCATATAATCCTGTCAAGTTCAAACCTATAAAAATGCATCTTGAAATAAAATAAATAAATGACAAGCAGATAATTTCTATAATATACATAAAGAAAATGAATATTTTTAATGATCTTAAAAATCAATATGAAAAATCAAAACTAACTTATAAAAGTGGGTTTTTGAACAAACTGGCTAGTAATTATACGAAAAGATTAGCTTTGTCCACAAAGAAATGTAAATTAGATCAGTAATGAGATACATTCTTCACCTCTCAGATTAGCAAAATATCTGAAGACTTAAAATAATTGGATCAGAAAAACATATCTTCTTACATACTGTTGGTGGAGATGTAAATTTGTATAGCCTTTTAAAAGGGCTAATTGATAACTGTCAAGAACATACTCTTTCACAGAGCAATCTTATTTCTAGAAATTTATCCCATAACTAAATTCAAAAGTATACTACCTTTTGTTGATTTTAAGACACATATTTTCACGTTTTAACATTTCTGAAATTAGGATGTTGTGTCATAGTTTAATTGGCAGTATTTTTTTCTTTCTTGCTGTCATGTAAAATAATGGTGATTTTTAGAATTTATAGTTTATAAAATATGGTATATATAAGTATATTTTATTGAAGCACTGTTTGTCTTGGCAGAAAACTACAAACTTAAATATCTGTTAGTAGGAGACTGGTTAGTTAAAGTATGGTATAGCTATACAATGCAATAGTCTGCAGTCATTACATAGAATAAAGAAGGTATCGTGGTAACATGACCAGGGTTTATTTTAAGTAAAGACATCAAGTTATAGATTGATATGTATGGGGGGGGGGAAGAGGTACATTGGGTGTACATTTGTAATGTATAGAAAAAACTTTTACAATTAGAAACTGCATTGATTTGATGTTAAGAAAGTATCTGAAAATAAATAATCTGATTAGAAAAGAATCATGAGCAGAAGAATTTAAAATGAAATTCACCTTTTTGCTGGCCCATCCCATGCCTGCGAGGAAAGCCATGACCAGCGTGCACAGTCCTCCTGATCCAGGGAAACCAAAATCCATACTGCTGAACACAGCTAGCACAGAGAACCCCAAAACAAGGAATGCTCTCTTGTACACGAGTTTGTCCTATAGGAGGAAAAAAAAATGATTAGTTTAATTACTTCAAATTATTTATTTATTTATTTATTTATTTATTTATTTTGAGACAGAGTCTCATTCTGTCACCCTGAGTAGAGTGCTGTGGCATCAACATAGTTCACAGCAACCTCAAACTCTTGGGCTCAAGTCATCCTCTTGTCTCAGCTTCCAAAGTAGCTGGGACTACAGGCACCTGCTACAATGCTTGGCTAATTTTTCTATTTTTAGTAGAGATGGGGTCTCACTTTGCTCAGGCTGGTCTTGAACTCCTGAGCTCAAAAAATCCACCCATCTCAGCCTCCCAGAGTGATAAGATTACAGATGTGAGCCACCACACCCAGCCCAAATAATTGATTTTTAATCTACATCATTAGGGTTTAGAGGAAAATAAAAGATGTTTTGTGTAAAAAGAAAAAAAATAAATGCATGACGTAATATTTACTTTCTTTTCCTAAACAAAAGAAGAATTAGTGCATGTACAAAACAGCCTCCCCTTTTAGGAACACCAATTCACTTTCTCTGTAGTTATCAATGAAAAATTTCACAGGACTTAATACAGTAGCAAAAAAAGTACATGAGCTTTAGACTCATACAGAGGAGGGTTAATATTATAGCTTTTTTTACGTTATTACTGTATACAGTGGCTATGTTACTTAACCTTTCCAAGCTTTGTTTTCTCATCCCTGACACTCATCCTAGTGTTTTTGTGATGGTTAAAGATATCACATCAAATCCAGCCCGGGCCAACTACAACCAAAAAATAGTCAGGTATTGTGGTAGGCACCTGTAGTCCCAGCTACTTGGGAGGCTGAGACAAGAGAATCACTTAAGACCAAGAGTTTGAGTTTGCTGTGAGCTATAACACCATAGCACTCTACCAAGGGCAATATATCATAGTGAGACTCTGTCTCAAAAAAAAAAAAAAAGATATCATATTGGTATTATTTTCGGGTTCTCAGTTTACTCTTTTTAATTGAATGCTCCCTTGCTTTTTTCTTTCTAAATTTGTGAATACCAAAAAGCTTTAAGAGGTTACAGACTTAGAGCCTTTTTTTTTTTTTTTTGAGACAGAGTACCCTCGGTAGAGTGCTGTGGCATCACAGCTCACAGCAATCTCAACCTCAAACTCTTGGGCTTAAGCAATTCTCTTGCCTCAGCCTCCCAAGTAGCTGGGACTACAGGGATCCACCACAATGCCTGGCTATTTTTTGTTGTTGCAGTTGTCATTGTTGTTTTAGCTGGCCCAAGCAGGCTTCGAACCCGCCAGCCTTGGTGTATATGGCCAGCATCCTATCCACTGAGTTACAGGCACTGTCTGTTGGTTTTTTTAACTTAATTTTTATTAAATTATAACTGCATACATTTACAGGGTACAATGTGATGATTTGATATACAATGTGGAATGCTTAAATCAAACTGATTAACATAACCACCACCTCACTTCTTTTTTGTGGTAAGACATTTATAATATACTCTTAGTGGTTTTGAAATGTACCTTTGCATTGTGAACATTAGGTGGAGTCTAAGAAGGGTGAACTTCTTTCCCACTGCTTTTTCCTATTCAGCACTTTAAACCTCTTGATTATTTTAGAAATGGGTCTTTGGAGACATGTGAGCTCTGGAGGTATGTTGCCTGAGTTCACTCTCAGTTCTACTGCTTTCTAGCTATGACCTTGTGCAAGTCACTTAATCCTGCCTCAATTTCCTCGTCAGTAAAGTGGTCATATTAGTAGTACTCTCTTAATGGACTACTGTGTGGATTGTACTTGAGCAAAGCTTCCCAACAGATACTCAGTGACGACAAAAGTATTCAAATTTTAGTGCAGGTGCTGCTAAAGTGAGGATAACAGAAATATTCTGAATCTGTTCTGTCTGAGGGTATGTTCTGTATCTGCTACAACCACATGTAGCTAGATCCCGTTGTACTGAACAGAGTGGCACTAGAGGATAACATATATATATATGTGTATATGTATACATATTCATTTATTTGTTTAGAGACGGGGTCTTGCTATGTTGCCCAGGATGGACTCTAACTCCTGGACTCAAGCGATCCTCCTGCCTTCACCTCCTGAGTAACTGAGACTACAGACACCTCTGCCTGCAGTTAGAATCTAAGGTATAAAGGGGGACCAAAAAAGCCATTAGTTGGATATTATGGAAGTTTAAAAAACCTGCGTATCATATTACTTTGAAATTGATGGTATTTGATTTGTAGCAAAATGTGAAATGTACAGAATATAAAACAGAAAAATTCCAGGACTGCATTAAAACCTTCTATATGTAGCCAACTTCATGCATCTCCCGAACAGCACTGATAAAATAGCAAGCAATTTTGAAATGGGGGACTAATTTCTCAAATATGTCCTTTATACCCAGCTTAGAGGAAACTATCTTAGAACATTTTTCCAATGATATTTTAGAGCACAACTTTCCCACAGATTATTCCTTTTACCTGGTCACTGCTTGGAAAGTACTGAATAAAAAATCCAAGAAGAGATCCAGCTGCCACACCAATGACCACCTCCAAAAATCCTCTAAGGACATTAAAAACTGTAGAGCCTAAAGAAATACACAAGAAGAAAAACTTCAGGTAGTGCTTCAAATCTGATAAGTACACAAGTTCTTATTTGTCCTAAAAACAGCAATATAAAGCATCTGATTACACAGAAGGAAATTTTTAGACAGTTTCTGCTTTCTACCTTCTTAAATATACATAATTTAAAATGTCTAATAAAGTGGGCCTATTTCATAAGAAAAATATGTGTACTATCGGAGACAAATTTTAAAATAGGTATAAGGCATGATTTATGCCCTTTTTTGTACATTAACTTCAATAAAAATCTACTTGAAGGGCCTATGAAAATATGAAAGACCAAATTCATGATTCTTAGCTAATCTATTCTAGAATATTATATACTACGTATATATAGGTGAGGGGAATATTTAATTAAGTTTCTAAATTACCAGTTAAGAACCTGCTTTTCTAATAATAAATGTACCTCGATTTTAGAAGCTCTGGTATGCACAGAATAAAACAGCTTAAGAGTCTTGGAATTAAAATAGTCTTCTTACTGCAATAAATGCAGAAGACTTACTCCTTTTCAAATTGATCATTCCAAAAGTAGATCTGAAATAAATTGTTTTTGGAACCACACTTAGAGTCTTTATTAATTGCAATACAGGGGTAAGCAGAGCTACATTCTCCCCCATAGCACACAGAATTTAGGAAACTTAAAAAAATTTTTCTTTTGTTAGCACATTATGTAGAAAATTATATTAAAATTGCTGCACAAATAAAGCCCTTCTTCGCAGACTGTTCTAAGAAAAAAATGTACTAACTAGTTTTTTTGGTTTCTTGTTATTATAGTAGTCATTGCTTTTATCTAAAAAAAAAAAAATAACCTCTTAAGTGATTTTATTTGGCTAGCATAGTCCTTTGCTGGGTAATGGTGTGACTGTTAAAGCATCTAGCTGTGACAGGAACATTACACTCAACCTATTACGCAAGTAATTTACCATAAATGTGTAGAAAGTAGCTAATGAGTTTCAGTCCCTGGTGCAGTAGGGTTGTTTTTAACAAAAACACTTCTTGGGACCCATCCCTAAAAATTCTAATTCAGTCAGTCTTGCAGGGCTCAGGTCCAGCACCCCTCCTTGGTTGGTCGGGGTGGGGAGAGAATTTTGCAGAGTCAACTAGGAAGGTTCTTCAACCTTCCCCACCCTCCAGATCATGAAACTCCAACTACCTGTGGCCTTCCCCTTCCCTCCACCATGATTCTAATGCAAACTCTGCTACTGTAAAGCTGTGGTTCCTAATTCAAGGTTGCGTTCTCACAAGTTCTGGTTTAGCTGGTCTAAGGTAGAACCCACATAACAGTACTTTCTAACCTCCCCCCCACCCCCCCCCCCCCCCGGTAATTCTTTTGTGCAGCTAAGGCTGAGGACCATAGTTTTAAAGGGATACACAAGACAATGGTAAGAATGTAAGTTTGGATAGGTACAGTAGAGTTAAAGACAGAGCATAGGTTGGACTTAATAGGTAACAGTGAATCCTCATGGCCTCTTGAACAAGAAAGTGGCATTATGGGAACAGTGTTTTGAGAAGAGTAATTTATCAAGGACTGGATAGAAACCAGACTCTGGAGCAAGGGGAAAGTGTGGGTTTCTAGGTGATTGGTGTAAATCACACATGTTCATAAAGTGAGAAAATAACCGTAGGGGCTGGAGAGAATGAGAATACATGATTTTCCAAGAAGGTGTGTCCCCCCATTACACAATCTGAAGTTAAACTCAGGTGACAATTATACTTTATCAGTGCTATGCAGTTGGAAGTTTATTGCCAATTTTGGACATAAGATCAAGGAATGAACTTAAACTTGAGCTGTACCGAAGGATAATAAAAGTATTGAATCACTGCCTGGTCTTTTGGCTAAGATCAAGTGTAATCTGTTCTTATCAGTTTAACAGAGGTGCTGAATAGAAGTGGGAAATAAAAAACACCCTGAGTTCCTCTTTTATTATGACTTGGAACAAAATATATCTATTTAATACACTACATATGAATGGCACCCATTAAAGTCTTTGCTGTTATTACCCATAAAATATTAAAGATGAGCCTTTCAGCCGGAGACACCATCTTTCAGTAATTCACCAAAATGAGAAACACAAAGGGAAAAAGGAGAGGCGCTGATACATGTTCTCTAGACCTTTTCGAAAACATGCAGTTGTTCCTTTGGCCACATATATGTGAAACTGTAACAAAGGTGATACTGTAGACATCAAGGGAATGGGTACTGTTCAAAAAGGCAGGCCACACAAATGTTACCATGGCAAAACTGGAAGAGTCTACAGTGTTACCCAGCATGCTGTTGGCATTGTTATAAACGAACTAGTTAAGGGCAAGATTCTTGCCAAGAGGATTAATGTTCGTATTAAGCATATTAAGCACTCTAAGAGCCGAGATAGCTTCCTGAATCTTGTGAAGGAAAATGATCAGAAAAAGAAGGAAGCCAAAGAGAAAGGGGGCGGTGCCTGTGGCACCAGCCCCAAATGCCAGAAGTGGCGGGTTCAAACCCAGCCCTGGCCAAAACCTGCAAAATAATAATAATAAAGAATACAAAGAGAAAGGTACCTGGGTTCAACTGAAGCGCCAGCCTGCTCCACCCAGAGAAGCCCACTTTGTGAGAACCAATAGAAAGGAGACTGAGCTCCTGGAACCCATTCCCTATGAATTCATGGCATAGTAAGCATATAACATAGTACACAGGAATACCAATGGACCCATGCTTTTAGGTGCAAGAACCTATTTATTCCCCATGAGCTCATGGCATAATAGGTGAACAGCATAGCACACAGGATAACCAATAGACCCCATGTAACAGTGATAAAGGTGCTGGACCCTATTTTCCATGAATTCAAAAATTAATGCTTTGTCACATTTAATGGCAAGGTGCCTCCCTGAGCTACTGGAACCTCTTCCCTATGAATTCATGGCATGGTAGTTAAAAATAATAGCCTACTGCTACTGTAAAAATGTTTCTTGTTCACTCACTAAAAGTGTGATATTTTTTCCCTCAAAGAAGTATTAAACCAAATTTTAACGTATCCTAAACAAAAAAATTAAAGATAAGAGAACAGAAACTGTTTCCATTTTTAAAGCATGCTGTTCTTTCCACTTGGACTGCTCTGTGTCATTTGTGCTCACTGAAAAACCTGCTCATCCTTTAAGTCTCCAGGACTAAACTAACCCAGATCACTCCAAGCAGAAATTATTCTCCTTCTTTAAGCCTTATTTTTATCTTCACCTTTATCCTCACCACATGCTACTCAAGCAGTCTATATCCAGAGGGACGAAGAAAGTAAAGAGAGGTAGCTTCTACTTCTTCCTTAGGTACAGAACCCTGGATGTTGTCTCCCTATTTTTAATTTGCCTTAATCAATTATCAAGCAGACATGCCACACTTGTAAGATTTGAACCTATGTCTGCAGAGCATGAGAGAACAGCATGCTGTGAGCTGATTAGCTTACCTGTGGAAAAGGCCATGCCCAAGCAGGTATTGAAGCCTGTGATGGCCAGAATGTCATCAAAGCTGCCGGCAGCCATAAGCAAGGTGGGGATGCCCTTTTCAACTCCATAACCTCCTCCCTGCAAAAGGAGCATTGAGGGCACCACAACAGCTGGAGATACGGCACCTAAAACAAAACTACGCAGGCGGCACTTTAAACGTTTATGGTAATATTTTACTCATTATCATCATTTTTTTGAACTTATAATAAGCTCCACTATTTTAAATGTTACACTTTGGATAACTACGGTCTTTCAAATAGCAGAGAAGCACCAAACCAGAAACACATATACACACAAAGTTCTATACAACTGCTGTTTTCAAAGTGTGGTAGGGATGACGTGCTCTGGAGCCACTTAGGTTGCCTAAGGATATATATTTATGAGTGGTAAGGAAGAACTAAGGGGGTTAAGCCCCAGGACGCACCCCTTTTCTAAACACAACATTCACGTTATGAGGTTTGAAAAATGTTGCCATAGACTTTCTGGATCAGAATCTAGTGATGTGTTGCCTTCTCTCAGGGCTTGTGTATAGACTCGGACAACAGATTAGAAGGAGAAGCTCCGTAATGACAAGGACAGTGACACTGACAATAGCAGCAGTGGTAACAGTGGAAACAGTTCATAGTGCTTACCGTGTACAAACCCCATTTTGAGCACTTTACATGCTTTAATTAATATGATCTTTACAACTTTATGAGACAGATACAATCTACCTTCATTTTATAAATGACGAAATTAAGCACAGAGAGATTAAATAACCCGTCAAAGATTGCATAGTGGAAAATTATAGAACTGGGATTTGATTTCAGACAGCAGCGCTCCAGAATCTTAACCATGAGAAGTAAGAATTTTTTTTCTTTCTTTCTTTTTCTTTTTTTAAGAGATGAAGTCTTGTTATGTTGCATAGGCTGAGGTGTAGTGGCTATTGGCAGGCATGATCATGACTCACTATGGCCCTGAACTCCTGCCAAAAGGATCCTCCCACCTCAGCCTCCTAAGTAGCTGGGACTACACTCTTGCCCTACTGTGTCTCACTGAAAAGCAAGAATTTCATGCTTCTTGCCTATTTACTAGTGCTAAATTCTTACTAAGTCTTGTACTTATTTACTTCTCATGTCTCTTAACCATTGGAAGTGAAAAACTGAGAGTGGAAGAAAGAGACATCAAAATCACTGAGTCACAGTAATCTGGTGATGAGAAGCAAACAAAGATAGCTGTTGATAGAACTGCTATGTTGATTATTCCTTGTGCAGACTCTGAAGTGACATCAGGCACCTCCCGCACAGGCATGGAATCAGGTGCAGGCAAAAGACCCTCATTTTACCAGTTTGAATAGTAGGTGCTAACTTTTGCAGTAAGGACCTACAAAGTTGCAGACTTTTGAAGTTTGAATACTTAGATTATGCTGGAATATCTAGGTTGCACTGTCTGGTGTCCTTAAGAAAATTCTTAATGGAATTTTAATTTCAGAATTTTAATTTTAATTTCACTGTCCTTACGAAGAAGTCTTAATTCTTCTTTATTATGCATTCTCTTGGAATCAGTGAAAGTCCTAAACATCTCAGCATATTTTTATGTAATAAAGAAACAGCCATTACCCCAGTATAAATCCCCACTGCCACGGTAAGCCCATTAGGAAGTGGGCAAGAAGAGCAGCCACACACGCCTCCATGACACAGGGACCCATG
Organism: Galagoides demidoff; assembly: GCA_963574575.1. NCBI lineage: Eukaryota > Metazoa > Chordata > Mammalia > Primates > Galagidae > Galagoides > Galagoides demidoff. The sequence goes on along the minus strand of CAUYQV010049773.1, from coordinate 1,986 downwards.
GACAGCCTGACACACACACCCTTCAATTTCTTCAGGGCCTGCAACAGAAAAACAGACAGAATAACCTCGCCCTCTGAAGATGTGTAGGGAAACCACCTTCCTTGCTATCCCATTAGCATTCAACAATGCCTGGATCATCATGAATTTTCCAAGTAATGAGCTTTATTTACCAAATGTTTCAGCATTCCAAGTACTTTAGAGACATCTTATTTAGTCCTCATACCAGCCCTTTGCGATAGGTAATATTATTATCCCCATTTTTAGATGTCCTCATCTGAAAAGGCACAGGTTAAAGTCATTTGCCCAAGATAATTAAACTCGTGAGTGGTGGGGCCAGGTCTGAACTCAGGAGGCTGCTTCCAGAGTCTGTGCTCATAATCCCCACACTAGCTGATATAATCCTCTCAGTATTTATTAGTTTATAATTTGTGAAAGAACCTCATCCTGCAAGAACAGTCATCCCTGTATTAAGAAACATACATACAAAAAAACATTTAAAAATTCATATTTGAGACTCCTAAATACTGGACAGTTTCTTGAGCCAGTATAGTTAGCCATAAACAGGGCTTTGCACACCAAAAATATATTGTTTTCCTCTTTGTGACCGTTATTCACTAATCATAGACTATATATCTGTCAGAGAAAAAGGGGGGGGGGCTTTGTTCTCCATACTGTCACCACAGACTCCACTTTTCTCCAAGAAAAAGTACAGGAACATCTTTTGAGGTCTTCTGAAGCCCCAGGTTCTATGCAAAACAATTCTTCATGAAATAAAGTCTCTTTTCTTTTGGAGAACGTCATGCAAAGCATCCACATCCATTTCCTAAATCTCAGCAATCCTAAATCTTTGGAATATTGAAGGAACACAATTCCTATTCAATAGTTAGAAACTTACACTTCATACCTTTGAATCTAGACCAAGGCCAGCGCGAACCAGTATGATAGACAAGGCTATGCTTCTCAAAGAGGAAGACCACTTATGTTTGATCTGTACATTATCACTGATGATTGGGATATTTCTGATGAGAAACCCAGCAAGCAGCATGCCTTGAATGGAGAAATCAAACAAGTGTAGTTAATTTTTAAATAAAGAAATTATTTTTTAGCACTTTAGATATGAAAGAGACTATTAAAAAATCCCAGGTACCACTTCTCTTATGCTTAGTCCTTAGATGGAATTAAGGTGAACTTTTACTTTAAAAAACAAAAATAATATAATAAATTAGAGGAGTTAAGAAAAACTTTAATGAACAGATGGGGGGGGAGGGGGAAAAGAGGAGGAAAGGGGATTGATAAACTCTCACCTAATGGCCACAATGTAGGGGTATACAGAACACCCCCTGGGTGAAGGACTCAACTACAACTGGGACTTCACCCAACAAATGCAAAAAAATGTAACCTGATCATCAGTACCCTCATATTAATCTGAAATTTTAAAAACTGCAAGTGAAAAGACAGCTTAGAATATTTAATTAATATTCCCCAAATAGCTGAGCCTAAATGGAAGAAATGAGGTGTAGCATTTGAATGGAAAGTATGACCAATTCTAGATATATCCATTTGTATATAAGCAAAAATAGGTGCCAAAATTATTTGCCATGTCAGATTACCTCAAGTACCCATAAAACTTCTATGGGTTCAATTTTACCTTCTAATTGGATAATTTGATAACAAACACATATCCTAATTGCAAAGCCTTTAGAAGTGAGTTGTGATGAAATAGATATTTCCTTGTCATGTGAGCTGGTGACTCTTCTTTCATTCAGTCATTCAACATTTACAAAATGTCTTCAATAGTGTAGACACTGTGGTAGGAACCAGGGATATAGTAACAGACAAAGACAACAACTATATCTCAACAAGCTTTCAGCCTCTGGGGGAACAAAACAACTGATAATCCCAATCTTATGAATGCATAAGGGAGTGTTATGGGTGAAGGAGACTAAGCACCAGGCTCATAGAAGCAGCCACCAGTTCTTGAGGAAG
>CAUYQV010049771.1:0-19174 GCA_963574575.1 Galagoides demidoff | reverse complement strand
GTGCCATGGCATCACAGCTCATAGCAACCTCCAACTCCTGGGCTCAAGCGAGTCTCCTGCCTCAGCCTCCCAAGTAGCTGGGACCACAGGCACCCACCACAACGCCCGGCCATTTTTTGGTTGCAGCCATCATTGTTGTTTTTGGCGGGCCTGGGCTGGGGATTCGAACCCACCACCTTAGGTGTACGTGGCTGGTGCCTTAGCTGATTGAGCCACAGGTGCCGAGCCAAACTAAAAGATTTTTAATATACTAAGTACTAGGTGCTCACCAAACATTCAAACATTGGAAGGGCTGGAGAAACAGAAGATACAAGTATATCACACAACTATTGAGTTCAACAATGACATACCACGGAAGCTGTGGCCCAGGGGTCAGGAAGCTGTTGTGGCTATCCCCACTGCTCCTACCACACCTGCCTTGAGGTACTCTGGAAGCTGATGATAGATGTCTGTACCAACCTACTGAGTCCAGCTGCCATAGATGCCTCTACACATCCTTGGACTCTGGATCTGTTCTACCTTCCAGTTTTACATGAGTGCGTCTAATTGGCAAGACCTAACTTATTCACAGAACACTGGCTGCAAGGAGTCATGCTACTATGCTCTATTAGCCTTCCTTCCAACCTCCAAATCTGGAAGAAGGTAGAGTGACAGTTGAGAAGACCAGTTCACTAGATTTACCCCAGTTACACAATTATTCATCATCCAAGCACACTTATCCTCCATGGATCAACAGCAGCAGTGCTGAACATAATGCAACTATCTCTCATATAAACAAAAATTCATTTAACCTCTTTCCCAAAAAAAGGTCCCACCAGCTACTGGGTGATTTTTATCATCCTTCTAATTCTGAAACATTCTCACCTTGATATCCTTTAATCTAATCAATAAATTGTGGTATATGTACACCATGGAATATTATGCAGCCTTAAAGAAAGATGGAGACTTTACCTCTTTCATGTTTACATGGATGGAGCTGGAACATATTCTTCTTAGCAAAGTATCTCAAGAATGGAAGAAAAAGTATCCAGTGTACTCAGCCCTACTATGAAACCAATTTATAGCTTTCATATGAAAGCTATAACCCAATTATAGCCCAAGAAGAAGAGGAAAAGAAGGGGGGGTGGGGGAAGGAAGGGTGGAGGGAGGGTAATTAGTGGGACCACACCTAAAGAGCATCTTACAAGGGTACGTGTAAAATTTACTAAGTGTGGAATATAAATGTCTTAACACAATAACTAAGAAAATGCCATGAGGGCTATGTTAACCAGTTTGATGAAAATATTTCAAATTGTATATAAAACCAGCACATTGTACCCCATGACTGCATTAATGTACACAGCAATGAGTTAATAAAAAAAGGAAAAAAATAAGTTACATTGAAAGCAAAGATGATAAATATGCAAAATTCACTACTTATTTGTTTTACTACATTTTGCCACTATCTATGCTCTTAAGGTTGTTTACAACTATCCTATCTGCACAGTGGGCGGACATACTATTTAATAGTGTATGACTGCCTGAGTCTTCCCAACTCCACTTTTAGTGGCATTGTGTTGGTGTGTTTAGTGGCAGGGTGAATCCACGTGGGAGGTGCATTTACCAAGGAAAGCAGCAAACACTACACACCAGAGTTTTAAAGCATTTTTTAAAAGCTTTATTATTATTATTACCTTTTTTTGTGAGCTAGTTTTTAAGCACTTACCAGCACACCACTACCACTGCTAAAAGACAGATGAGACCAGACCATGTGCCAATCTGGGAAATTACAGATTTTCTCAGAAGTTTGTGACCCAGTGGCAGAAACACACACACATGCACAGTTAAGCATGACCTGGGTGGAATGGCGCAGGTTAGCAGAGCAACAGACAGCAGCTGGGAGGGGTGGCAGGCACTAGGTTGCCCTAGGACCTGACTGATCGGCTTTTAGATCAATCTTATTGTGGGCTAGAAGACGCAAAGATTCACACGGGGGACCCAGAACACCTGCTTTGCCACCTAATTTAATTGTTTGGATCCCAATTAATTAATTATTCAGAAAGATCCTTATATGGGCGCAAGTTTCAGTCTGTGATCAATTCCTACACTTACCTTAAGGTGAGTGGTATAACTTTTCCCTTGTCAGTTAGAGATCAATGGGGGCAGGTCAGACTGCTCGGATGCATCAGATAGCTTGGAATGTATCCAAAGATGGATGCTGAGAACCAGGCACTCACCATGGTTAATAATAATAATTTAGCCTATTCATTACTGGAGCTGAGTAAAGTATGTATTGATTTTTCTCCAAAAGATTAACCAGTTTGAAAAGCAGTAACCTCCTAAACCAAGATAAAATACACTAATTGTACTGAACATGTACAGGATTCATTTTTGTGATTATAAAAACTAGACAAGAATAGTTACAATGTTTACAAGATGGGTGGCGAGTCCTAAGCCATTCAAACTGCTAGTAGCCACATCGATGGTGGTTGCTGAGCTGTGGGTTAAGGAGACTATTCCCAGTCTTCCCCCCACTACCAATCTTAATGGGTGGGGGTGACATGAGGGGCGCTGTTGAATTTTAGACAGATCTATTCTCCTTAAACCTACATGTTTGTTCATAGTGCTTGTTTAAGAGAAAAAAGGGCAGCCATTTTCCTTGTTAAGATTATACGTATCTGCACCCTTGAATGTATAGAAGATCGAATCAAGGAGGGAAAGGAAAGGGTACTAAGGGACGATGGAGGAGTTATAGGAAAAGGAAAGAAGAGAGGACGGAAGGAGAGGAAGAAAGAGAAGGATAGAGGGAAGACAGAAGAGGAATGGAAGGAAACACTGAAACAGCAGCAAAGAATTGGAAGACAGGAATTTCTGAAAGGAGAGGAGGAGAGATAATGAAAGGAGATGGAGGGAGGAGACAAAAGAAGGTAGAGATGGGGAGGAGGAGAGAGACGGCCGAGGGAGCAGGAGCCGGAGAGTACAGCGCTATCATATTGGGGAGGAACCCTGGGCCAGGTTTGACTCAAGGTTCTTCCACCCACATCAATGACTCTTTCAATATCAGCCTCAGTTTTTCTCATCTGTTAAATGGGGATGAGGAAACCTACAGGGCAGGGTTTTCCATTGGAGTAGATGAGAGATGTGTGCGGTCCTGGCGTGTCCATGCAGAAGTCAACAGAAGGGTGTTAGGTGTGGGCGTGGTTTACGGATCTCTTTTTTAAAGGGGGCAATTTCTCTACCTTGTCCTGGGGTTGGTCTCGCCATGAAGCCCACTGCATCCACCCGTCCTAAAAGATGGCACCCTGCCAGGCACCAGGACCTTTCTGCCCGAAAGGTAAGGGCTGAGAGGACCCCTGTCACCGCAGCTGGTGTCAGAGCACCACGGAGGCGCCGGCAGCCGCCGATGAACTTTCCACAAAGACAGTTTGCTTCCCACGGATCTCAATCCATAACCTTTAGTGGTCTCTGTAGAGTCATTACGACCATTAGGCTGTGGACTCAGCACTGCTTTAGCTCTTAAGTTAATACAACCGAGACTTTTTTACTTTCCTATTGGGAAGGCACATGTGCAATTTTCGTGATTTCTTAGATCATTCCATAAGTAAATCAAATATTCTTTCAAGCCCAGTTATCAAAATTGTGTCCTTTGATACCACGTCTTCCGTCAGATGGCAGTAATCCAGTTCAACACATTTGAAACCTCTGCTAGCTCCTAATATCCTCCCGACTAGATAGAGTAATTAAATTTGTACTTTTTTTTTACAAGTCGTACTCAATAAATCTGAATAAATTAACAACGCATTACTAAGACTGCTACATTAAATTTGCATAGTGCATTTAATGAATATGCAACCACAAGTGAAAAGGTCTGCTACTGCGAACCTCCTACATTAGCATAACTACTTCCAGCATGTTTCTTAAATAATGCACTCATTTGCACATCACTGACTTGGCTAATTCTAACTTCAGTCAGGGTAGCCTTGTAATTAAGACTCTTGCTTTAATTTTTAATGAAGTTTATGTTACATCAATCCTGACAGTAATGAGGGGACATGGAAACAAAAAGGCTGCTAATAATTAAATTCACAAACCAGTTTGAGGGATAATAATTCCTGAGGAGAAATTACATGACTAATTATTAATTAAATATTCATACTATTGCGCAGCCCATCTCACTTAACTGCTCTTCTGGTGGGTAATAACATTGAGATGTGGAAGCTTTTCGCCCACCATTCCGAGTTTAAGGTCTCTGGTTAATTTTAGTGCGCCATGAATCAATATGACACACAAAAATAAAATTGTTTTAATTGGTATCATTTTATTGTGTCTAAATATTACTACAGTTGGTTTAGTTGGAGGAGAATTAATCTAGTTAGTCGGCGCCTATTTTATGGAAACATAAATCCAGTTTATATCCATAAACATCTAATGGCAGGACAACTTGACCTTTTTTTTGTAACATTACTGTTTACAGATAATTACACCAACTCTTTAAAAGGTTATTTAACAGCTTTGCATTCATCACAGTAAAATGGAAAACATGCAATATTATTTAACTACAGCCTGTTCTGAGGAGGTCTCGGAGACCCTCATTTACCCCTGCTGAAAAGTAAGCAATATTAATGTGTGGGTTTTTAGGAGCTGTCTGAGAGCTTTCTTTGAATGTGTACAAACAGATTTACGTATTTGGGTCTGGATCTTGGAATATCTGATTTGTAATTGAGACGGGGGTCTAGTAAGGAAGAAAATACTTCCCGTCGTCACCACCTCCCACGGCAGGACACCATAAGGATGGAATGATTCAGGCTCTCAGAAATGGCAACGATTTCCCGGCCAACCCCAGTAAACAAACATTACAAAACCAGAGAAATTACTATGATGAAGCCTAATGGGTTGCAATATTTATTGTAGACACTTTTTCCCCCCCTCACATGTGGTATTTAGGAATCACCATTTATAACAAGGAAGTCCCATGTGTAGGCAAGTTTAGCAAGGACAGTAAAAGATCTACGATATTTAAATGGATAACATTAATCATTAAATTAGGACAGATCGTGACATTTGTTTAAAGCGCTGATAAATTCAGGACAAGCTGCTTTACGGAGATCATTGTGCACATTATAAAATGAAATAGACACAGAAAGAGACCTTTTTATCCCGCAGGGGCAGGTGGAAATTCTGAATCAGGGCAAACATTTCACTTCACTTTTCTAATAATTCAGAGTAGTTGATTCATCACAGTGAACCAAGTCTATAACCAGAAACCATGGGACAAGGATTCCCCTCAGCTAATTCTTGTCACTTTACTACAAACTGACAGGTTTTGGGGGGCATTATGACTGAGCCTGGTATATATCAACTGTTCCCTTTTACTAAATCTTAAAAATGTTTTCAACTTTTCTTTCTTGTCTGCTCTCTTCAGCTGACACTTGAAGCCAGTTCATTTGTAAAGCCACTCACCGTTGAACTGGTTCACTGTTTGCAGGAAAGCATAAATGTGCGACAGTAAGTCCTGGGTCCCTGGGTCCCTGGATCCCTGCCTTTTGTTTTTTTCACTTGGGAAAATCCTTCTATGTGTGAAACCCTATGGGAGTAGCAGAAAGTCCCCTAAACTGGGCAAAGTGGAGACCACAGACTTGACCAGTTCTGCTGATAAAACTCCAGGGTACTTGTTCCCAAAAAAACCTACAAGGTCTTGCCCCTTTTTCCTTTCACGGCCAGGAGCATGCTGCACCTGCCCCCAGTGGGGTAGGTAGAGCAACTCATCATCACCAAGGAGACCCTCACTGACCAGAGAGACCCTGTCACCTCCTTTTAGGGAAAGAGCCAGATTCCCAGAAAAGCTTTAGGCTTGGCAGCCAGACACGCCGAGGTTCTCATCTCCCTTGGCCTCAGTGAATAGCTTATAGAACTTCACCTCTTTGAACCGTAGTGCCCTTTCCTGAATGGGGATGATCACGCTCCCTTTTCAGGTTCAGGTTGTCATGAGTATTAGCCACATATGAAAGGCCTTGGCATTGTGCCAGGCATGTTAGAGACCAGAGCAAAATGCCAGCGATCGTTATCACTGTTACTTCTCCCAAGGAAGAGTGTCAGAAATTCTACCGTGGAAGAGCCATCCCTTCGAGATAAATACTGCCATTTCAAAGCTTCTTTTAAAAGCTGGGCATGGTGCTTGAGAAGAGATCCTGGATAGAATCAGTGCCCGTAGCTCAGTGGTTAGGGCACTGGCCACATACACCAGGGCTGGCAGGTTTGAACCCAGCCTGAGCCTGCTAAACAACAATGACAACTATAACAAAAAAATAGCCAGGCATTGTGGTGGGCGCCTGTAGTCCCAGCTACTTGGGAGGCTGAGGCAAGAGAGTCACGTAAGCCCAAGAATTTGAGGTTGCTGTGAGCAGCGATGCCACAGCGCTCTGTTGAGGATGACATAGTGAGACTCTGTCTCAAAAAAACAAAAAAGAAAAGAAAAGAAAGAAAAGGGATCCCAGATAAAGTCCCCATTGTTCACCAAAGCCTTAGAGTGTGTTATGTACCAGTTCCCATCTCAGTAACAAGGGCACCTAAAGATAATACCGGGGAGCTGAGCGAAAGCAGAATAGGGTAGAGTAGAAAAAGGAAGGTTGAAATGGAAAGAAAACAGAGGTGGGATTTGGAAGGGAGGAATGTTAAGTCTCGGGTGTTTAATCAGCGAGGTACAATCTAAGAAACTCCAAGAAAACAAGAACAAAAATTTACTGGGTGAATGCGGATTTCAAAGTTCTTAAGCTTTACTAATATAAAATGATGAATCTTAAGGGTAGGATGACCATCCCAATATTTCTAGAACAGCTGAATTTCAGTTATTCTGCCGTGCGTGCATCAGAAGAGGTAGTTTACGGCATAAATGATTATCATTTAAAGGTACATTTTGTGATGAAACTCTGGAAAGAAAGAATACACTGTCTTCAGGGAAGGTTTAATGAACATTGTCAGACACCGATCTGAAGTATCAAGTGCCCAGTGGATACAGATAGAGGCTTTCCTCTCGTCCTCCTTTCCACGCTCTCTAATAAACTGTCCACGACAGCACCCACACAGGTCCTTACCTGTAGCCACACCAGGCTGGAGCAGTTGGAGGAACATTTCTCTTGTCCAACATCGTCGGGTCCTTCTCTGGGAAGGTGTGGAATTTAAAAACATCAAATTTGAGTTAGACAAATTCTACCTCCTTCCATTTAGCAGCTGTGCATTTGGAAAACTTCTCTAATCTTTCAGAGCCTTAAGTGGCAAGTGAGATCTCTATGCACCTCTCAGGAGGCTGCGAGGTGTCTGTGTACAATCCCTTTTTCCTATGCCAGAAGCAACCCCACTTCTCCTCTGGGCGTGAGGACTTATTTCTGGAGGATGGATTACATCAGTATTTCCAAGTTCTTGAGTCTAGATCTGGACTAGACTTTGACCATAGTTTGCCTAGTGTGTACGCCCAGGCTTTGTGTTTGTTTTTTGACCAAACACTCTGGATTTTCAAAATCAGCCATGAGTTCCGTGCTGCAGACTGATCATTGGCCTAAATTGTTATGAGGATGAAATGAATTAGTGTTTGTAAAAGGCAGCCATGTTTGGTGCGCAGCACGTGTAAATAATAAAAAACTGTAAAATTTTGCTCTAATGGTTAGGATCTAACATCTATAAACCTGTTCCTTGTCATCCTGCACCTCCCCCCCCATCTGCCCACCATGCTCTATTAATCACTGGATGGCGGACCCGTGTGTATTTCTCACCCCTGTGCCTCTGCAAATGCTGTTGGACTCTCTTTACAGTTGGCAGCCCGGCAGATTCTTATTCATCTTTCAAAACCCAGGTAGGCAACTATTTCTTCCAGAAAGTCTTTCCTCAAATCTCCTTCCCTCCTGTCACTCGCTTTTTTGTGTTCACACCTCTGCACGCTATCCCGTAGATCACCTATTCATACTCCCACTGGGGGAGAGACTGCGTGATCTCGGGCGTCTCAGCTCCTAATACACTGCGGGGCGTGTATTGACACTTCTCAGATGTTTGTTGAATCAAATTGAATTCATGTGACAAATAGCAATTGCATGATTATATTTATAAACCTGAACATCAGAATTTCAATCTGTGTCTCCTGATAGTGCAGTATTTAATGAGCAAAGCTTCCCCTCTCCTTGTTTTCTTCTTTTTAATCAGGAGGCAGAAAGACAATAGTAATAAGACGAGAGTGAAGAAGTGAAAATGGAATGGAGATTGGAAGGGGTGGGGAAGAAGGTGATTTGTGAATTATAAATGGCAATCTCCTACGGGTTAAGATCAATGTGCAATGAACTATTTATTGGCATTATCAAGGCTTATTTAGTAACAAATCTAAAATTCCTGTCTGCATTTTAATTAAAAGAGCCTTTTCATGTTCCAATTAGGTTGGCTCATATGTACTTTTTTTTTTTACAGTTATAAAATTGTCTGTCAGGATGTCGAGAACTGCCTGAACCCGAGTGGGTTCGCAGACTGAAATGTTGACATTCCAAGAACCAGAAGGCCCTTGGGTATGAAGGCAAACAGCTAGCAACATTTATAAGTTTAAATGCACAGAATGCACAACATTTGTAAATCAAAATGTCCAAAAGATAGACAGCTGGGTTATGCCCAAAGCCACTGACCAACCACCATCATCTTCTGAGCACTCACAGCGTGTGAGACTCGGAGCCTGAGGGTCATCGGGGCAGGCTGTGTGGAGTCAGGGGTTCTGCTGGAGTTCGGAAGAGGGCAGAGCGCTGGAGGCAGGGCTCATCCTTTTCGTCTTCTTTTCTCCTGTGTGTTGACCAGCAACCTGGGATCTGTCCTTAGCCTTCTTCTCTTCTGTCAGGGGCAAATGTTCGCACCAGTTAAGAGCTCAGATTCCAGAGCCATTTCCTTCCAGTTCAAATCCCATGTACTAGCAGTGTGAAGAAGGACCAATTACTCCTTCCTTTTGTCTCATATATGGGATATGAATTGGTTTTTTTTTTTGAGACAGAGCCTCAAGCTATCCCCCTGGGTAGAGTGCTGTAGCTTCACAGCTCACAGCAACCTCCAACTCCTGGGCTCAAGCGAGTCTCACAACACCCGCCACAACACCCAGCTATTTTTTGGTTGCAGCCATCATTGTTGATTGGTGGGTCAGGGCTGGATTCAAACCCGCTACCTTAGGTGTATGTGGCTGCCACCTTAGCCACTTGAGCCACAGGTGCCGACCTGGAATATGAATTGTTTTTTAGGGGAAAATCTTGAGCATGATACTATGGTACCATTTCCTAATCAGGAAAAAGAAAAACCTACCCCAGTATTCTTGTATGAGAGTAGAGAAAGAATGGAAGGCTGCATGTCATATGTTAGCACTGAGTATCTGAGTGAGGGTGAGCATGGGGGGTAATCTAATTAGTATCCATTTATTTTATTAATAATAACATATTATCCATTTATTTTATTAATAATAAAATATTTTTACAAATATATTATTAATAACAATTGGAACAATAATAATTATTAATTATTGTTATTAATTATATTTTTGTTAAATCACCTTGTTGTTGTAAAAGCAATCTAACAAAATAAATGAAAAGATGATTGCTTAGCACTTCCATTTCTAAAAAGGATTTTTGATAGGTTGAAGGAAAAAAGTAACATAGTACAATGGACCTAAAGGATAAATTAGCACCAGGAATTTTCTGCAATATGCGTGTATCACTCTAATGAAAAAAAATTTTTAATTAAAATTAAAAATGAAGGAAACATTCTTTCCACCATGGAATGGTGCTATTCTCTACTTTAGTCTTGCGTTTATAAATTATATCTTTTTAAATTATAAGAGCTACATTTTTTCATCAAAGGAAATCTGGGAAATTCATAGCCCTATAAAAAGCAGGAAAACACAGTTTGCTCACATTGATATTAGTCAAGGGTAATCACTGCTGGCATCAGAATCATTTCCTTTCTTTGCTTTTTCATTGCATGCACATGTTTTTGATGATAGTCCTGTGACTATATACTGTACCTGTGACTATATACAGTACCTGTGACTATATACTGTACCTGTGACTATATACTGTGTCTGTGACTATATACTGTGTCTGTGACTATATACTTTACCTGTGACTGTATACTGTACCTGTGACTGTATACTGTACCTGTGACTATATACTGTACCTGTGACTATATGCTGTACCTGTGACTATATACTGTGTCTGTGACTATATACAGTACCTGTGACTATATACTGTGTCTGTGACTATATACTGTGTCTGTGACTATATACTGTACCTGTGACTATATACTGTGTCTGTGACTATACACTGTACCTGTGACTATATACTGTACCTGTGACTATATAATGTGTCTGTGACTATATACTGTACCTGTGACTATACACTGTACCTGTGACTATATACTGTGTCTATGACTATATACTGTGTCTGTGACTATATACTGTATCTGTGACTATATACTGTATCTGTCAATTCCTGGTTTTTGGCCCCAGCCCTTCTGTGGCATGGTAGGAACAGGAAGAGTGATCCATGAAACAAGCTGTTGCAGTTGCTACAACCCCAGTCAGTTATATGTATAAAAAGTGCCTTCCAGGTGACAATTCCATCAGTCTGATCAGGTGAGGCCATGTGTAGGAGAAAATATCTGATATGTTGCAACTAAAGTAAGGAAGAAACAAATATATACATGTATACACTTTTTGTTCACAGTTGAAATTGTCGGTCTGGATTTTAGAGAAACACCTGAACCCAGATGTACCCTCAAGTCCTTCCTGTCTTCTTGTGTCTCCCTGACACTGCACCCAAGGCCAAGGGGACTGTACCTCTAATGACTATTCTCCAAGTTTGCGGGGAGCCTTCAGTGTGATCTGTATTGAAGCTGGAAACTCACTTGGGAACCCCCATTCTCTTCTTGGCTTTCTCACTCCTGAGGGCAAAAGAATACAGAAAATTCCAGAGTTGTGCACCTCTCTGTAAGCTGTCTGCTAAAGTCTTGTTACAACTCACATCTTTTTATGATTTACTAATTTAATTCATTTTGTATCTACTAACCTACTTTGATCCCTTTCCCTCCTACAGTACACTATTCCTCCTCTGAATGCCCTCTCTGATCATACTGTCCACCCAGAACCGTTCTCCTTCTTCTTGACATCAGAACAAAAGCATTTGCTTATTCTATTTCACAGTCTTGGGCGGACAACCAATTGTACTGGTTGCCTAATGTTTGATAGACTTTGTCATAATTTACTTCAACATCCTCTCATTTATTGAACACTGGGTTGTTCCAATTCTTCACTGTCAGGAATGGTACCATTTTGAAGCATGAAACCCTTTTTCACCTTTTAACATTTTCCCTCACCTTAGAATAGACTCCAAATGGTGGAGATTTTCATAGTGTATTTCCTCGGCAGAAAATATTTTATCCTTCTTTAAAAATCAAACATTTCCCACACCTATTTGTGAAAGTGTAGACTCTTTGGCGGGGACTAGATACTGGAAATTATATCCTTTCAGCCAAAGAATATTGTTTTTACTTTTCCTTCCTTTATCTTCCTTGCCTTCCTTTCTCTTCAGACCCTACTTAGGAACCAAAACAAGAATTCCAAAGCTTGAGGCTTCAGAGTTACTACAGGCAATACCACGACAGGTGAGCATCTATACTAAATCCTTCTTTTTCTTTAATTTTTATTTTTTAATTTTTTTTTTTTGTATTATTGTTTCAGGGACATTGAGGGTACTAAGAATTGGATTACACTGATTGGATTGCATTTGTTAAGTAAAGTTCCTACTATCATGGTGTCTTGCTCCCAAGAGGTATCGCATGCACTGTAACCCCCCATCCCCCGCCCTCCTCTCCTCTCCCTGCTCCCCACCTTGAATTGATTTGACTTTTCCTCTTACGTGCGTGTGTGGATTAGGTCATCGACTGGCTTTGTATTAGAATTGAGTACACTGGATTCTGGCTTCTCCATTCTTGTGATGCTTTACTAAGAAGAATGTTTTCCACCTCTGTTTAGGTTAATATGAAAGATGTAAAGTCTCCATCTTTTTTAATGGCTGAATCCCTCTCTTTGCTGTAGTCATCTCTAAGATCCCATCAGTGCTAATGCTCTTAGAAACCTGTGTTTATCACAGGTGAGCATCTTTACTAACTCTTTCTAAGCTCCCGTCCGTGCTAACCATCTTGGAATCCTTAAACCAGGGTTTATTTGACTCTTTCTTCAAGTACAACCTTCTCTGCTTTTGTAATTAGCAGCTAAGAAAGTTTTATTTGTTAGAACTAAGTTAATGAATAAAGCTACTCTTAAGAAACCACTGGGCAAAGGCTTCATCACACCCAAGCTCCTTTTCTACTTCTTTTAGCTTGAAAAGGTAAATTTAGCTTCTGACGAGTTTTTAGTAAAGCTGATGGTACCGACTTTTATAGAGGATGGCAGCCTATTTTCTTTTTAAAATGTACTCCTATGCCCTAAGAGGTTTAGGATTAAGCTCTCAGAACAGTCCTGTCTTTGGAATCCTAGTTTCTCAGGACCAGAGAGGTCATACCCTTCCCATTTTGCAAGTCATGAAAGCATGGTACCCATGTGTAGTCCTAGTTGCCTGGTGCCTCCCCCTACGTCCCCTAGGTCAAATCATTTATTCTGCCATGCAGGTTTATGAATTGGGTCATCTAGACTTGCTTAGCTTTATTTTACAGATGAAGAAACAGACTCTGGAGTGACTTGCTTCAGACATGACAGCCAGACCTCTTGGATTTGGACCCAGTGGTTTTGGATTCGTGTTCTTTTTCTGATAAAGATTTACCTGCAAAAAAACCAGATATATTAAATGAACTGGATGAACATATTTATAGCCCCCCCAAAAGGCTTAGGAAATAAGATCCTAATTCACAGAAATATATGAATGAACATATTTATACCCCCCCAAAAGGCTTAGGAAATAAGATTCTAATTCACAGAAACATATTCTCTCCACGATGAACTAGAAAGTATCTTGTTTCACCCTATTAAATAGGGACATGACAAGAGTAATTTACATAAGTTAACTTAAAAATACCTATTGGGAATTCACTAGGTACCAGCACGTGTTAAATACATCATACGGTTTATTGTTGGACCTAGTCATCACATAATAGCATGTCGAGGAAGAGACCAATATTATTCCTTGTTTTCCAGATAGGGAACCTGGGATTCGGGGAGGTTGGTAATTTTCTTGTGCTACAGAGCAAAGAGTAATAGTGGCAGGATTTAAACCTGGCCTGTTCGATGTGGTAGCTGCAGTGTAAGGTGGCAAACACAGTTCTACGTTGCCTAGCCTGATCTCTCACGACTGAAAATCAGATGGTAGGATGGAGTGACAAACTTGAATATCCTCTGACTAGGGATGAGGATGGGCTGGGAGGTGGCGTTAGGCACCACACTGCTTCCACTGAACACCTAACTCTTTTCTCACTGTTCCCACCAGGTCCCTCGACACCAATAGAGACAGGACAGGTGACTGTAATCCCCGGAGCATGCCATTTTATATGACTTTTGGTCAGCTCTGATGGTTTGAAGTGACTTCTTTGTTTTGGACTCACCCTCTTTCCTGTGGGCTTCTACCCCCAGGTTCTGGGTTTTACTATGAGATTCCACAGAAAATATCTAACATTCCTTGTTCATGACATGAAACCTGGAGACAATTATGGCATGTTCTTTGAGTTTGCTCTTCTTCAAAAGAAAGCAGTGAAGTTCCGTCAGCTATTTCTCCAAAGGCACAATTTCAAACTCATTACCTTGGTGAGCACATTCGTTTTGAACTGAACGTGTGTTTCTCCAGACGTGGTCAATCTTCCCAAGAGCAGGATTATCTGGTGCCCTCATCTATAAGCTCCAGACATGCCTAAGCTACTCACTGGCTTTCTTGCCCCCATACTGTTAGGTTATACTGAGTTTACAGTCTATAAAAAGCCAGTACCTATTTCATACCAGATGGAGTTAGGTCTCCCCAGTGGCAGGCTGTGGGTGTGTCTTTATCAGATCAATTGCAAACCTAAGTTTTTACCTTTTCCTTTGGTCTCCCATTGAAGTGGATTTGGCTCCCAAATTCTAAGCTGTTACGATTCTAAGACAGTTCTATTCATGTTATTTTAAAGAAATCTAAGTCATCCTTTGTAATAGCTCCTAGAATAATGAGTTACAATTATTCCAAGTACCCCTTATTGATATACATGGTCTTGTTTTGAATTTGTTTTGCCAGTTGTAAGCAATGCTCTGAGAAACATACTTGCACACATACTGGTGTTTTATTTCGAAAAAGCAGAGTCTCAAAAGCTGGGTCAGAGGGTGTGTGCATTTTTAATCCTAATAGCTATTACCAGATTATTCTATCAAAAGGTTGTAAGAGTTCACAGTCATGCTGGCAATGTGTGGAGCAGTGGGGAGAGTTAGAAATAAAGAAAAGAATGGGAGTAGAAGAGTAAAAAATAATGCTGGGAGTAAAGAAGTCTGAATTTTTCTATGCTGTATGTGCATTCCCTTGATAAGCAGGGAGAAAAGGTTTAAAAAAAAAACAGAGAAAAATTCTTTCTCAAAGCTTTTTGTTACTAAGCCTGCTTAAATAATGGTCATTCCCTTTGCACCGCTAAAGTATTTACTATTTGCAACATTCAGTATCTGTTCCACTCCTGAGGCAATTAGTCATTAATCCGTGACCACCAACCCTTCTATAATTAGAACGAGTTGTCATTCAAAATGTTCATGACCTTAGAGGTCGGGTTTGGAGTCAAACTCACCAGCGTTGAAATTCCAGCCATTTACTCATTTACCAAGTGTGTGGCTTTGAGGTATTATCCAGAAGCCTTAAGTTGTAGCTTCTTCTCCTGTAAAGTGGGTATAATACTGCTTTACTTGCAAGTTGTCAGAATTAATAATGTAATATACAGCCCCAAAGGAGTGCCTGGCACATTCTAGTACCAGTTAGTTAATAATTGTATGTATCACTGCTAAAGATTCTCCTAGCTCACTAATACTCATGCACATACTGATTGAATGCTTATGTGCCAGACACTTTGCAAAGCACTCACCATGTACTATATTACTTAAAACTAACCCTATGATTCCTAAATGTGGCCATTAAATTAATAATTTCCCAATAATGTAGATACTATTATGACCCTTATTTTATAAATAAAAAATGAGGATCAGAGAGGTAAAGTAATTTATCTAAGGTCACACAGCCAATAATCAAAACTTGATTCAATGAGTGTTAATTACAGTAATTACTACTAATCTCAAGATTGCTTCACGACTTCAACCATGAGATGTGATGGAAGCGTAGGGCGGCTACTGGGAGTGATCAAAGGGCCTAACCCTACTTTAGGCTGAAATGGCACCCACATCCTGGGGGGCTAGAGCAGGATGGACAGCCATCCACAGATTTTGGCCAGAGTGGAGAGGGTGGGCACTAGGGCCTGCCAACCGTGAACATCTCTGACATACCAGAAGGTGGCAGTGTGGAGGTACCTGGAGAGGTTTGACTGGGGTCAGGGAGATAACTGACTCAGATCTGGAGGGTTTGGGAAGGCTCCAGCTGCCTGGAACTCCAACCTCTCTGGGCAGAAACAGAGTGATAACAAAATCATGGCAAGGGGTCACAGCTGTCAGGGCCACTGAGCTCCCTGGGGACTCAGACAACAGGTTCGTGTCCTGAAGCCCCCATATCTGGCCAGGGCACTTGGTATTGCCAAGCCAACAGCTCCCATGCCTCTGTGCCTCTGTCAAGGGAACTGGCAAATGGAAGGAACCTGTGTTCATTTGGTGTATTCAAAGCCAATTCAACCTTGGCTGTGTTCAGCTCTGGAGAATATACTCACATTTCAAACTCTGGGTTCCTTCCTTCGTGTCTTGTATTCTAAGAGAAGGGTTTTTTTCTTTCTTTTTTTTTTTACCTTTTAAAGTCTTTCTCTAGCTCTTGACACAAGCAAATACATCACTCAAAAGTTAAAACCAAAGGGCATATCACACATCCCACACGAACAGAGGTCTATACTTTCAACACCAGTTTTCTGTGGTCTCAGCACCAAAATCCAAAACCTTCCTCATCTCATACACTCACCCTCTCTCTTTCCTCTTACAATTCAGAAACCTGCAGCAGATGGGCCTCCCTGTGTGTCTCTCTGTAAAGCAGTGGTTCTCAACCTTCCTAATGCCGCAACCCTTTAATACAGTTCCTGTGGGTCGCGACCCACAGGTTGAGAACCATTGCTCTAAAGCCTTTCTACCATTACCTAAAAATATGTCAGCTCACTCGGCTTGAGAATGTTTTTGACTTAAATTTATACTCGACACTTCAAAAGTGTCACAGTAAGGTTGTTGAAGCTTTTAGGGGAAAAGCTCAGAAGTTTTAATAAGCACCAGACTCCATTCGCAAATACAGTGTTCCTTTGAATCCTCTACTAAAGGATTCAGGGAGAATAATTAGAATGTCAGAGATACACCCCTCCAAAAATGAATCAATTTCTGCTCCCTCCAAAGGTTTTCATGAAATGTAGGGGAAAGAGCCTCTGGTTGCGTACCGGAAGATGTGAGCTGGACTCTTGTCCTAGCCACTTGCTGGCTGCATAATGTGGCTAATTCAGCTGATCTGTTTCCTTACAGGTAAAACAGGAATATTCAAAAATGTATGACGTTGATAGGGGGACCAAATTCGACCACATTCCTGGAAGCCGCGAAGCTGCGATACACCCCATAACTGAGCACCCTCTCTTCCTTTTCCCCTGAGCATATCTGTGCTTTGATGAGTTTTCGAGACCAGGATATTTGTCAGCACTTTGGAAGGGGCTGCGTGGTGGAGGGAGATCACTCAGCGTGCTTCACCACTCACTGGCAAGAGCCACCTTTATCTCTGCATCTCAGTTGCCTTATCTGAGAGAGAATGATTTGAGGTTTAACGTCTAAATCCAGTTGCACCCTTTCATAAATGATCTGAACCAATGACAAGGCAACAGTGTTTCTTTTTCTGCCCTGGGAGATTAGACCTCCGGCTGATGGGTTCTGGCTCATCTGTGTTTTCCTCTTCCTCTGCTCTATACGTTCCAAAGTTGAGCTCTCATTTAATTCTCAGAAGAACCTCGTGAGTCTGGGATGGCAGACGTGACTGTCTGCATATTACAGATGAGGACAAGGAAGCTCAGGAAGGGTGGTGAGATCTGCCCAGATCACCCAGGTAGTTGGAGACATCAGTTCTCTGGATCTGCGAAGGCAGCAACTATGTGGGCAATTGGGGGGCACACAGAGCCACTTCTTGTCACTCTCCTGCACCCACCTCTGCCAGAGTCCCTGTCCTGACTTGCCTAGGGTGCTGTAATAGCTTCATAACCAGTCTCCTAGCTTCCAGCTTTGCCCCTGTACAATCGCTTCTGAACACGGCAGCCAGAGCGGTGCTGTATAATGTTAAGTCAGGCTTGGTGACTGTAGCTCAGTGGTTATGGTGCCAGCCACTCCAACAGGGCTGGCGGGTTCGGGCCTGATGAACAATAATGACGACTACAATTAAAAAAAAAAAATAGCCGGGCATTGTGGTGGGCACCTGTAGTCCCAGCTACTTGGGAGGCTGAAGCAAGAGAATCACTACGCCCAAGAGTTTGAGGTTGCTGAGAGCTGTTGACGCCACAGCACTCTACTGAGGGCGACATAGTGAGACTCTGTCTCAAAAACAAACAAACAAACAAAACCCCATTAAGTCAGAGCGTGTTCCTCCTCTGCTGTGTTCTCAGGGCCTCCCGTCACACTCCCATCCTACACTGGTCCCAGGCCCGAGCAGGCCTTTCTTCCTGCCGGACATGGCTGCCTCATTCACTGCATTCCAAGACCTCAGATTCTTTATTGTACTTGCCAGGCACCCTCAGGACATTTGCACTGCATTTCCCTCAGCCAGAAATACCTTCCCACACATATCTGCAGGGCTACACCTCGCTCCCTTCAGGACTCTGCTCAAATGAATATCAGCTAATTAGAAAGGTCTTTCCCTATCCCCTATATAAAGGTATACTCCTGATTACCTTTACCTTCTGGTATATTTTCCCACATGGCCTGGAACCATATCCAGGTAAACTTTATTTTTTATACTTATTTATGTATGTATTTATTTTTTGAGACAAAAGTCTCAGTCACCCTGGGTACAGTGCCATGATATCATAGCTCACAGCAACCTCAAACACTTGGACTCAAATGACCCTCTTGCCTCAGCCTCCTGAGTAGCTGGGACTAAGGTGCCCACTGCAGGGCTTGACTAATTTTTCTTTTTTTTTTTTTTCTTTTTGGGACGGAGCCTCAAGCTATCCCCCTGGGTAGAGTGCCATGGCATCACAGCTCATAGCAACCTCCAACTCCTGGGCTCAAGCGAGTCTCCTGCCTCCGCCTCCCAAATAGCTGGGACCACAGGCACCCGCCACAAGGCCCGGCCATTTTTTTGGTTGCAGCCATCATTGTTGCTTGGCGGGCCCAGGCTGGGGATTTGAACCCGCCACCTTAGGTGTACATGGCTGGCGCCTTAGCCAATTGAGCCACAGGCGCCGAGCCCAGTTTTGGTTTCTAAACATAGTGGGAGAGTTGGTTCTAAATGAAGTTTGTTTTTGTTTACTTTTCAATGCTTGATGGAGCCCTACATTGGTAGTCCCGCGCAAATCAGGATTCTTCAGATGCATTTTAAACACCCACCATGGGCCTGACAGAGGGATAGGGTCTGGGAATACAGAAACGAGAAACGCGCTCTGAGATATCCTGCCTTTTTCTCCCATGACCTGGTGAAGTTAGGGGTCGAATTAGAGAGCCCACAAACTCCAGTTTTTTTTCCCAGAAGCAACATTTTAAATTTTGAAGTGGGGCCAGGCCTAGTGGTGCATGCGTGTGGTCTTAGCACTCTGGGAGGTCAAGACGGGTGGACTGCTTGAGCTCGGAGGTAGAAACCAGGCTTGGCAGGAGGGAAATCCCCATGTCTACTAAAAACAGGAAAACTAGCTGGTTTAGTGGCAGGAGCCTGTGTTCTCAGTTACAGGAAGTTGAGGCAAGAGGATCTCTGGAGCCCCAGAGTTTGAGGTTGCTGTGAGCTGTGCGGCCAGAGCACTCTCCCAAAGGGTGACAAAGAGAGACTCTGTCTCTAAATAAATGAATAATAAATAAATACCAAAGTGATAG
>CAUYQV010049769.1:0-29550 GCA_963574575.1 Galagoides demidoff | reverse complement strand
GACCACAGGCGCCCGCCACAACGCCTGGCCATTTTTTGGTTGCAGCCATCATTGTTGTTTGGCGGGCCCAGGCTGGGGATTCGAACCCGCCACCTTAGGTGTACGTGGCTGGCGCCTTAGCCAATTGAGCCACAGGCGCCGAGCCGTCTCCATCTTTTTAATGGCTGAATAATATTCCATGGTATACATATACCATAGTTTGGTAATCCATTCCTGGATTAGTGGGCATTTAGGCTGTTAAGTTTCTTGATAGGCTCAGGGATTTTGGTCAGTTTCCCATTTTCCCAACATGCAGGTCATGCCAAACTACTCCCCCACACTTCAGATTCACATTATCACTTGCTTCCTACACATTTTTAAACAAAGCTAAACTCATTCTAGTCTCCCTATTCCTGCTGTCTCTTCCTCCTCCTAATCTTTTATTTCAGTAAATGAGAACTTCCTCCATATTGTCAGAGTTCCTCACAGAAAGAGTATGATTTTCAAGAAGTCAGACATCAACCAGAAATAAGAAGTCCCCGTATTTACTCCTGATTGAATCACAATCCACATGAAAGACCAGTGATGAGAAACTACTGCAAAGAAAATAGAAGGCTGAAAACTTACCTTTATATTGTGGGTGATATATCTAGGAGAACAAGAAACAAAATTCAGTTTGAGGTCAAACATAATAAGAAGTATTTACAGTTTCTACTAACCAATATAGTAAGCCAATGAAACTATGATAATAATAGTTTACCGTAATAATTCATTGTACTGAGTCTCAAGAAGCCATGCCCCACAATATGTCACTTTGGAATGTTAAATGCTTTGAATCAGAGGAAATTGTAAAGTCTCAGAACTGAGGTCTCTTTCTTCTCCTGCCCTTTGTATCTTAGATACTCTTTCTGGTTTATCTCAGATACTCTTTGATTTATTCTTGTGAGGCAGTTCCAAGAGATTACCTGGGAGATGTTACCTGTATAACAAGACAACTTTGTTCTTATGAAGTTCTGCCCCTCAGCTTCCTGCAATTTGCCACTGCCTTTCCCCCCAGAGCTCAGTAGGTCTTTGTCCTAGGCCAAGTGTTTGTTGCTTGGGCTCATTCAATTCCCTGAAAAAGCCTTTGCTGCCCCTCTAAAGTGCCTACATCGCTGTCTTTCTCTCCTCATGAACAGGATGCTATTTAAGATTCAATCCTCTGATCCTTCTTTGAATCTCTTATTTTAGGTGGCTCATATGAAGCCACGTGCATGTGAAAAAGTTTCTATATTTTCTTCTCCTATTAGGTTGACTCTTGTCTATTCATTTCAGTAGGAAACCTTCAGAGAGCAGAGGAGAAGCTTTCCCTCTACTGCTACAATAGGTTCTAAAAATTTAGAAACTTGGCTTGGCACCTATGTTTAGTGGTTAGGGTGCCAGCCACATGCACTGGGGCTGGTGGGCTCAAACCTGTCCAGAGCCTGCTAAACAATAATGACAACAATAACAAAAAAAAAAAAGCCAGGCATTCTGGTGGGTGCCTATTGTCCCAACTACTTGGGAGGCTGAGGCTTCAGAGAATCGCTTCAGCCCAAGAGATTGAGGTTTCTGTGAGCTGTGATGCCACTGCACTGTACTGAGGGTAACATAATGAGACTCTTTCTCAAAAACAAAAATTCAAACACTTTAGAATTTCCTACTAGAGTGCTGATAGTTCACCAGCCATTTCTGATAAAAAGCACAAAGATTAATAACTGATTTAGCCCCCAAAATTATATACTAGTAAATAAACATAAACCTATATAATTTCTAGAATGGAAATGGCAGACGTTTCATAATTTTTATGATAAGAAATCATTTACCTGATATTTTTGTGTGTGAAACTCAATATCTATAATAAAGTGTAGAACTGGGGAATTTTTTTTTTTAAAGACAAAAATCTTTGCACTAAAGTATGCTTCCCGTACTCACCAGAATGTACCTTAGAAATCTTAAAGAGTTGGGTGTCTCCTACATTCATGCAATTCATGCAAATCATGTCTTATGACTTTTCCCAACCACTAAAACAAAGATTTTTCAAGTCAGAGAGAGAGTGGGGCATGGTTGAGGAAAATGCGCGAGCAACAACAATGACTCCTCACATTTACAGAAAGGGCAAGAAGCACTTCCTAAACACAATGACATCATTACAGAAATACAGCTCAACAAAATCTAGACATGACCCCTTTTAACACCAGGTCCCCTGAAAACATATTTCCCCTTTTGAAAGAAAGAATGGTCATCATGTACTGACAGCAGCCCCTCAGTCTGGCTAAAATACTGAAATATCATTAAAGTATCAAGGCCACTTATAATAATATTGTTGTAGAAAAAAAATTCACCTAGGGAGGGCAAACAAGAAATCATTTATATCCTTTCTACTTCACACCTATCTCAAGATAGAGTGACCTGATCTGCCTTGTGTCAGCCTGATACCCTGGTAGGGGCAAGTGGGAAAGCACGGGGCTCACTAAGTTCTTCATATTTAGTTCTTTCTAAGGAAAATTATTTATATTATAATTTTATGATAAGTAACATATATTTGTCTTGCTCGATAAGTTCTTTACTAAAGGATTATTTTACAAGGTTAACTTCCATTTCAAATTTCACTTTATGTTCGTGAACTCCGAAATGCACCAAATAAAAGAACTGAACTCCTGACTTCCTGTCCAGCCATTATTGTACTTGGGAACATCATTCCTGTCCACATAACAGGAAGAAAGGTGAATAAACTGAAAATCAAAACTTCTTAATAGATCTATCCAAGAACTGATGTCACAGAGCAAACTATTCCCTGGAGGGTTGGAGAGACAGGCAGATACGTAGAATCACCATATGACACAGCAGAAATGTGGGGAGCAGGCTGTGGGCATCAGGGCCCCCACAGCCTGGGAAATGCTCAGGGAGCAACCACCAACCACTTCTCCTTAATCAACATTCTTTCCACCTGCCAGAAGTCACATAGCCCATGCATACTTTCCTTGTTATTGGCAAGCACACAATTTTTCCTCTTTAAGGTTGATCTCTACCTCATGTGTTAAGATTTCTGTAACCTTGTTAAGACACTGTAAATAAAGCTGTTGCCATGGTTCAGGTGCTGGCTACAGCCATCAGCTGTGTCAGCCCTTCTGATCCCATCCTATCTTGCATCTCTTATCTTTCTTTGCCTCTCCCCATCTTTCCTGGCTTTGTTTCTTCATTTCCCACCGTTTCCACTCAGGTTAAGTCTCCCTCCTTGCACCAGGTCATGAGAGGTGGCACCCAAACAGGGATGTGAGTATAGAAAAGTGAGTCCAAACAAGTGAGGGAATCCTTGTTCCCCATCATTCCCCCTCTGGTTCAAACAGGGATCAGGGTGCAGGACAGTGGAGCCAACCAGGTAAGAAAAGCTCCCGGGAGCAGAAAAAAAGTGAAATAAGTGAAAAAAGTGAAACTGTACAGGTAGTAAGTTTCGGAGGGTCATCATAGTCGGGAGTAAGTCTGTATGTTTATGGGTGTGTTATGTGCCTGTGATTTCGCTGGAAATTCTTAGGTTAAGGTTAAAACTGGAAGCTATAGGGTTAAGGTAAATACTGGAAACTATAAGGTTATGGATAAAAACTGGAAACTGGAAGGGCAAAAACTGGAAACTCTAAGGGTAAAACTAGAAACACTTCATTCAGGAGGTTTCTTGAGGAAAGCACTATTAAAACTGCAGACAAATGTGACCTATCCCAGTAAATATTCCAGAAGACCCTTGCTCAAGCTTGCGAGAGTGTCTAGATGGCTTTTCTTACTTCCCAGTGCTAGAGGCTGCAGATCAGCAAGGCAGGCATAAGGGAGAGCATCAGTCTTTCTTCTGAGGCCCTTGGGGAGTTGGGACAGGTGTGGTCCCACAGCTCTTTCTGTTTTTGCTTTGGTAGATACTTTGACCAGTGAGGCTCTCCCTCCTGATGTCTGGGGGTTGCCTTTCTGGAGGAGATTCCTTGTTGTGGAGGTTAGAATGGGTTGATTAGGCTGCTAAGCAGGCAAGAAGACAAGATAACATTCCCTTTACTGTAGAGGGGCTCGGGCTTCTATGACAAGTCGATTACATTATCTATCTGAAGCCTATCAGCAAATCAATCAATTAGATTTACAAGCTTAGGGTAAGCTACCTACCTCTGAAGATTGAGGAACCTCTAACTGCCCCCCTATATCATCGCCCATCTTTAGCAGGAAGCATTAGAGCTGTTGATGGTCCTTTCCCCTTAATGGCAGTTAGAGCTTCTGTTTGGAAAGGGAGCATTGATACAGGATTGATTATTCCTCTCTGTCCTGCCGATTGCAATGTTTTGCTTACCATTGTTCCTCATTTTGTTGTGAACCTTTGTGGTCTTTTATCTGGTCAGTTATGGCAAATAGGTATGGCCCATGTTCCTTCTTTTGGAAAACTTTCTTTTGTTCACCTCATAGTTGACATTTACTCTGGTTTCATTTTTGCCTCTGCATGCTCTGGTGAAGCTGTTAAGTGTGTTATTGCTCATTGTTTAAATGCTTTTGTTTTAGGAATTCCTCTGCTCATTAGGACAGACAGTGGTCCTGCTTATGCTAGTAGTCTTCTTTTCCTTTTGTTCCACTTTCTTTATCGCTCTTAAAACAGGTATTCCATGTAACTCTTAGGGCCAAGGAATTGTTGAACAGGCTCGTCACACTCTTAAACTTTAAATTTATAAATTAAAAAAAGGGGGGGATATACCGCAATACACCTCATAACCTTCTCTCTCAACCCTCACACCCTTTTTACTTTGAATGTTGATATCCAGGGACACAAAGCAGAAGAACAGTTTTGGAATGTACCTAATTCTAAACATCCTGAGGAATTTCTATGGAAAGGTGTTTCTAAATATCTTTCTATGGAAAAAACCTCTAACTGGTATTTAGCAAGAGCCTGACCCTGTTCTGAGATGGGGGAGAGGATATGTTTGTGGTTTTTCTTAGAACACTGACAGCCCTTGTTGCCTCCTTGAATGGAGACAGAAGAACTTCTTGAAATTGACACCCCAGGAGGTTCATTGCTGAACCAAGACATCCTGGAATGCAAAGCCCCTGACATGGGAACAACTAAAGAAGCTGGAGCAACACTGTGGCAAGCTAGTCACCCCTGGAAGCTTTTCTAGTAGTGATAACTATTGTTTGTCACATGTGTAATACACGAGTCTGATTTGGATGTTTGTGCCCAATTGGCTAAAGACATTTTTGTCTTCTGTGGAGGCGGAGTCAAATGACTCCTCCAATCAAAATTGTTTGTTCATGAATTGGAAAAAATAAAAAGGGAGGATATTTGAGGGGTGGGCTGTGGGAGGCAGGGGCCCCACAGCCTGGGAAATGCTCAGGGAGCAACCACTAACCACTTCTCTTTTATCAGTATTCCTTCCACCTGCCAGAAGTCACATAGCCCGTGCATACTTTCCTTGTTATCAGCAAGCACACAGTTTTTTCTCTTTAAGGTTGATCTCTACCTCATGTGTTAAGATCTCTGCAACCTTGTTAAGACACTGTATAAATAAAGCTGCTTCCATGGTTTAGGTGCTGGCCCAACCCCATCCTGTCTTGCATCTCCTGTCTTTCTTTGCCTCTCCCTGTCTTTCCTGGCTTTGTTTCTTCATTTCTCACCATTTCCGCTCAGGTTAACGCTCCCTCCTTGTGCTTGGTCACAAGAAAGAAGGTCAAGATCAGAATTCTCAAGACAACTGGACCCTAGAGGAGGAAAACCTGTGCCGTCACTGAAGAATTCCTGCACTCTCCATGTAGGCAGTTATAACATTTAACAGTCCCAGGGTAGGTGCCCAGTTGCACTGTGTACCTCACCAGGAGTCCTAACAAGTCCTCAACATGAATATTGGGGAGAAGAAAAATCCCCTCATGCTTTTTGCAGAGGCAGGTGATAAGTGGCCATGTTGAAACAGATGCAGAGTATTACATTCCCCTTACAAAGACCTGCCTCCAAGAGAAACCACTTTACCAGAACCACACTGGGTATTGCCAAACGCCAAGTAACTCAACAGAAGAGAAACACCCACTCCAGCTCCTTTTATTATTTTCCAATTAAAAAAGCCTGCGAAGCATTGGTGAAGTTCACAGTCTAGGCACACAGGCTTACAAAGGACTGAGACCTCATCATAGGACTATAGAACTCTTCTCCGTCCTCTGTGCCTTAGCCCCATAACTAAGGGGCTTCTGCATAGTGACTGGACAGCACGACTGTGTTATAACTCACATAATATGAGTTATTGAGGATATATGAAAGAAATCAGGGAGACAAAAGTAAGGACAGAGGGAATTTTAGCCTCTCTCACCTGCTGGTATAGTAAACAGTAAATGCAATCTAACCTCTAGTCAGGTGAATCCCACACTAAATCCTTACGTTCTTCAGTTTTATTTTGTTTTTGAGACAGAGTCTCGCTTTGTCACCCTCAGTAGAGTGCCATGGGTCACATCTCACAGCAACCTCCAACTCCTGGGCTTAGGCAATTTTCTTGCCTCAGCCTCCCAAGTAGCTGGGACTACAGGCACCCACCACAACGCCCAGGTATTGGTTGTTGTTGCAGTTTGGCCAGGGCCAGTTTCGAACCCACCACCCTTGGTATATGGGGCCAGTGCCCTACCCACTGAGCCACAGGGACCATCCTGTTGTTCAGTTTCTTTACCTGAGTCATGATGCCTAGATTTTGTCAACAAATTACAAGACATTCAAAAAGAAAAACGGAAACGCACAGTTTGAGTAGAGAAAGCAACAGTTAGAATCACACTCAGATATGGCAAAGATAATGGAATTATTTTACTGAAAATATAAATCCAGTATGATTTATAAGGTTAAGGCTCAAATGGAAAAAGGAGACATGTACAAGAGCAGGTACCAATACAAGCAGAGAGATGGGCAGCCTAAGAACCCAAAGGAAGTGCTCAAAATAAAAGAACATCACAAAAGAAATGAGAGATAACTGATGGATGGACTAACAGAATCAATGCTGCTGAGAAGAGAATCACTGAGCTTGAGGAAAGGTGAGTAGAAACTTCAAAATTTAAAATCAAAAGAGAACAACGAGACAGCTTAAAAATCAAAGAGCAGCAGAACAATTACAAAAGGTATAAACTATGTGTGATTAGATCAGGAGGGGAAGGAAAAAAGAGAAAAATATTTCAAGTAATAATGCCTGACATGTTTTCAAATTAATTTGGACACCAAGCCCCAGATTAAGGAGCTCAGAGCAGGATAAAAAATCCTAGACAGGTTTGGTGCCCATAGCACAGTGGTTATGGCACCAGCTACATACACGGAGGCTGGCAGGTTCAAACCCAGCCCAGTCCACCTAAACAACAATGATGACAAGCTCAACGAAAAATAGCTGGGCATTGTGGCGGGCACTTGCAGTCCCAGCTACTTGGGAGGCTGAGGCAAGAGAATTGCTTAAGCCCAAGAGTTTGAGGTTGCTGTGAGCTGTGATGCCACAGCACTCTACCAAGGGCGACATAGTGAGACTCTGTCATGGAAAAAGAAAAAAATCTTAGACATACACTCAAATACAGAAAATTAATGAAAAAGAAACTATCATGGCAGAAACTAGAATGGGAAATAAAAACCCCTTACCTTCACAGCAACAAAGACAGGAATTACATCTGCCTTCTCAGTAGAAACCATGTAATCAAACAGAAACTGAAATTTAAAAAGTGACAAAAAGAAACAACCATCAAACTAGAATTCCATAGCCTGCAAAATTGTTATTCACAACTGAAGGAGAAATAAAAACTTTCTGAGACAAACATGAGTTGAGGGAATTTGTGTCCAGGACATCTGCCTTGCAAAAACTGGTAGACAGGGTCTTCAGAGAGAAGATAAAGAACATGGGTCAGCAATGTGGGTCTACAGAGTGAGAGGAGCAGCATTAAAGAGATAAATGAAGGTTAAAGGTTACTTATTATTAGCTGATCTAATAGGAAGTGATTTGTTCCAAATGATAATAGCAAAAAAGGAGAAAAAATAAAAACAAAAATAAATGCATCAATGTATAAAGTTATGATTTAATAAAAATAATAAAATAAAAATAAAAATTGAAATCTAATAAAAAAGAATATATTTGATGAGGCACACATTTGGTGATTGTAATTATGAATACATAAATGATGGCAATATTATGAGGAATGAGATGAGGATAAAAATAGCCTATTACAAGATGCACTTCTTCATACAGGCTAAAGTGATATTGGATATAGAACACAGAATATATTAAAGATCTATTTCAAGCTCTATGATGACATCTAAAAAAGCAAATGGATACAAAAGAATTGTATTAATAAGTGTAATTGATAAGAGGAGAGGAAATCCTATAAAATTCTCCATAGAAACCAGAAAAACAAACAAAAAGAGGACAAAATAAAGAAAAAAATAAACAGAAGGCAGTCACACATGTGGCAGGTATAACTCAAAAAATACCAACCATCACTTTAAACATCAATTATCTAAATATAATAATTCAAAGACAATAACAGAGAGTGGATAATAAAACAGAACTCAAAAATAAAATGTGTCTAAGAAATCCACTTTATATAAGAACACACATATATTAAAAGCACAGGGATGGAGAAAAATATACAACAGTAGCACTAATCAAAAATCAGCTGGATTAGCTATTTTCATTGCACACAACACACATTACAGAGCAAGGATCAGTATCAGGGATCCAAAGGGGCATCACATTGATGATGAAGGGATCAGTTTCCCAGTAACACTGGACAGCCCTTAATGTGTGTGCACCTAACAGCAGAGATCAAAACGCCTATGGCAAAAACTGACAGAACTGGAAGGAGACGCCACCGTCACAGTGGGAAACTCTCACACCCTCTCTCAGCCACTGACAGCTTCTGCAGGCAGAAAATCAATGAGGAGATAGTTGAACTGAATAGCACACACAATCAAGTGGATCTACAAGCCTCTATAAAATACTTTATCCCACAACAGCAGGATACACGTCTTCTTCAGCTTGCGTGGAATATCCAAGATAGAGCACATTCAGGGATCTACAATACACTTTCATGCATTTAAAGGAACAGCAATCATAGAAAGTTTGCTCTGGGGCCACAAAATTCATCTAGAAATCAATAGGTAGAAACTCATAATATTTGAAGATGAAATAATACGTTTCTAAAGGGCACATGGGTCAAAAAGTTTTCTCAACATAAATTTTAAAATATTTCTATGTAAATCCTGATGAAATGATAAATATTGCTTATTTACAAGCATATTTATATGGTATATATTAATATACTCACAGGAAAAATAGTGC
Organism: Galagoides demidoff; assembly: GCA_963574575.1. Lineage (NCBI taxonomy): Eukaryota > Metazoa > Chordata > Mammalia > Primates > Galagidae > Galagoides > Galagoides demidoff. The sequence continues at coordinate 20,248 of CAUYQV010049769.1, read as the reverse complement.
TCCAGCACAAAACAGCCAGTGAACCAGCTCCCAGGTATGCAGCAATGATAATGATCTTCCAAGAGATTCCAAAAAAGTCAGCCACAAGATAAAATAATCAGACAGAATATGGATTAGCTGTAATAATAACATCTGAAATATCGAGACACCTCAATGACATCTACAATACATTAATCACAAAAAAAATTATCCTTGGATACCCAAACCCAACCTTCAAGAGGAAATTACACTCCAGATATCTCCAGGGGAATCCATTGCCTCAAGTAACTTTGGAAGTTACCATTCTTATGTTTTGTTTTGTTTATGGATGACAGTGTTGTTAGAAAATGTAAATGAGAGGTTTTTGTTGTCTATAGTAATTACTTTTTTTCTCAATTGTATTCATTTGTTATTTTAAGTGACATATAAAGTTGTATTTATCATCTACAACTTTATGTTCACAAGTAGACTACACGTGTATTGTGGAATGATTAAATCTAGGTAGCTGACAAGTGCATCAACGCACATGGTTACTGGGTGTCATGAGGCAGACTGCAGTTTCCAGTTCACCAGGGATCCTTCCCTCTCCCTTCTCTAATGTTGTATTGGAATCCCTTGAAATCACACTTTAAAGATCTATTTTAAATAGATATTTATGATCTTTACCATTTAAAATAAGTCAACAAATACAAACAAGGGATCTTTATTCAGTAATAAATATCATATTTTAGTGCTTAAAAATAACCAAGATGGAGATGATGAAAATGACACTAAGAGTGTGGGAGTTCTCTAAGCTTTTTGACCTTGATAATATTAGACTCTCACATGAAGAAAGACAAAGACTTCCACTAAGAAAAATTCCGACTGATTCTGATAACTGTCCCAGAGATTCCTCTGGATTTAAATGTTTGTCTGGCAAATTCAACATCTTAATTCTGAATGTTTCCTTCAGCAGAGTGAAATAAATAGTCATTTAATAGGTTGGACTCAGTGTTTACTGAGTCAGAGGTGGAAACCAATGAATTTCTGACTTGTGCAACAATGTGAATGATTTCAGAAACACTTTGCTGAGCAGAATAACGTAGACCCAGAATAGTGTAAGCAGGATCCATCTACATATATGAAATTCCAAACTAAGCAAATGCAACCTATGATGAGAACAGGGATTGACTGGGGAGAAGGAGAGGTCAATTTCTAGGATGACATAATAACTAGAGATCTTGAAAGGGGTTTGGGTAATATGTACTATTCCTACTTAGTGACTTACACTTAAAATAAGTAAGTTTTGCATATTTAGCACTACATAATATAATATAATGGCACTATATAACCTTTTTGGAAAGGAGAAATCTGTAAATGAATACTGAATTCTAGTTAATAACAGTCAAGCCATGCTATTTATCAGGAATTCCCTAGATGTCTGTGATTCAACTGGAAATGCAGCCAAAATAATAAACAGTGATGGATGGGTAGAAGAATGAAAGGATGGATAGATAATGTGTTCAATCACGTTCGGCAAAATGTTAACAAATCAATGCTGGATGTTTGAACACTTTCATAATAACATGTGCTAGTCTCTAGCAAAATAATCTGTTTCACAATAGTAATTTATCTTCTGAACAAGCTTTCCAAAATAATTACTAGTCGTGTTCTATGTTTGAACAATTTTAGGGACAATCTCGGTTGTATTTTTCCCCAGTCAACTACCCCATGGAGTGGCAAAATGCAAGGAAGCACAGGGAAATCTTGCACAGGTCCTGTTTGCTGGGCGTTTGTTCTAAGGGCAAAGCCCAGTTGGGAAATACATATGCTTCATATATCCTTTCCAATTAAAGGAAAGATATGTTGTTGTAGATACATACAAAGGAATTTTACTCAGCAATGAAAAGGAATAAACTATTAATAAGTATGTATGAATCTCAAAATAATCTTGCTGACTTACAGAATCCAGAACAACAGTGCAACTCATGCTGTTTGATTTTGTTACATGAAATGCTATAAAATGTAGATCAGCAGATCAAGGGGAGGAGGAGGGAGAAGGAGGACAGAAGGGTTAAAAGGGAGAATGATGGAACCTTTGAGACTGACGGGTGTATTTACCATTTTGAATCTTGAATGTGGTGGATGGTTTAATTGCTGCGTCCATATTTAAAAATCAAACATGGTTTCCTTTTAATAAAAGATGCTATTTACCATATACTTATACTGTAGGAAAAACTATGCTACACAAATATTTTATTTTTTCCAGACTAAGAAATATTTTTGAAAGTTAGCATAATTTTCCTTGTAAATGTCTGGGCATAGGAGCCTATTCAAAATTCAGAAATAAATAAACATAAACTTACAAGAAATGAGAAGCTTTGGTCTTCGTTGTAATATACATGCAATGTCTGGGTGAAATTTTTTGGAAAATATTCAAAACTCTTCTCAAACTGGATGGAAGCATCAAAGAAATAATTAACAATGTACTAAACATGTAACAGAAAATAATATATGTTGATATGTTTACACAGATGATACCAAAAAATGTATACACACGTTAAGAGATCTTGTTGGAAGTAAAATCAATCATTCCCAAAAGGTGTTTGAATTGCAGGTAAAATGGATGGGTGAAGTATTTCTAGGTACACTTAACCAGTAACGGTACCTTCAATTCAACTTTAAGAAGTTAGCATAACATCTCTTAAAATGTGTACACATTTTTTAGCAACCTCTGTATACAGACTAAACTGAGAGCTTCAATAATGATGATAAAACCTGAGTTAACGTTCTTAAAAAAAATTAAGTAGAGATTATTATTTAGTTAGTCCATTTCTACAAACAGAAAATTTCTGTTGAATGTTCACTTTGATACTGAACCAGGTCTGTTAAGAGCAGATTTGTGAAATACATAGACTTGCATAATAGAGTGACCTTATAATCAGGGTTAAAACTATGAGTATAGAAGTTAGTTAAAAACATAATACAAAATAATCGATAAGAAGAATCCACCTTCATAGTTTATGACATTGCACCAAAACCAATCGAGAGCAACCTTAAAAATCAATTTGTGAAGGAAGACAAATTTTCTGGCATGTAGGGACCCATAACAAAAGGGAAACACGAGTATTGGGGAAAAAATAAATTCAAAATGTATTTCATACCAATTCACATACCCAGCCTCAATTTTCTGTCAAGCAAACCTCTCTAAGAAGGAGCCTCCGAACGCTGTTCACATGTTCATGTTCAGCCTCACAGCTGAGAGGGGCACAGAGAGAGCTCCTGGGAAGCAGGTGCTGACAGGCAGCAGCAGCTCTCAGTACGATAGATAAAGATCTGGATCAGATACACAAAAGAACAAAGGCAGTCTTGATACCAACTTGTAAAACATCTTCAGTCATGGGTACTCTTGCTACATGCAACAATTGCCCAGACACAGTACTAAGTAGTGAACTCCTATGTAGATAAGATCCAATAGGGCCATTAAAATCTGAAAGTCTGACCATTGAGGGCTTGAGCAAGTGCAAAGGTTGGAAAATGCAAGACAGAATTTGTCCAAGTGCAGGACAATGAGACAGGGGAAGTGGCCTTAACCAATCCATAAAAATGCGGCCAGATAAAGGGGAAAATTCCAATAAAGATTATCAAGAAATGCCCCCCACTCCAAGAACTGGAGTACATTCTTCTCTGCATAGAAGTATTCTTACAGGATGATTCTGCCTCAATGTGGTGGGTGTTCCCCATCCCCAGAGTTTCAAGTTCCCTCTGTAACAATGTGTGTCATATCCTTCTAATAAATCTCATCTCCATGGGGTGTTCTCAGTCTCCATCTCTTTCTCTCCCTTACTCCACCTCACTCCTGTGGATAGGAGTGTAGATTTATAATGATCAAAGTAGAAGCCTACCATGGCTTCATATTTGGACAGTCCTAAAGACTTTATAGGTCCTTTCTGCTTTGGTAAATCAACAATCTGCACATGATCCATTTTACAAAGAATGGACAGCGTCTCCTTCACCTTCTGGTCATGTCCCTGCTAGCGACTTCCTCATGTTACATATCCAGGAATGGTGTAGTACTTTATTGTCAAATCTGCTGAGCTTTTCAGGGCCCCCATCAAAGTGGCTGAACACAGATTCCCTAGGGTCAGCTTTCAAGAACACGAGGAAGGAATGATTCAGAAATTGCTCAAAGTCAACAAAACAGAACACAAAGCACAAATGGCATTCACTTTCAGCAGACCAGTACCAATGCCAATGATAAGGAACCAAATTTCCCACAGATACCAAGCTTCCCAAGTATGTGTGATGGACTTGTAGGGAACCAACTACATATGGGAGAGCACCAAAACTCACAGGAATTGAGCAGGCTCTCACACGGGGCTTCCAGGAGCCAGTCAAATGCCCATGAAGCCAATTTATAAAAGGAATCATGTACAACACAAATCTTACCAATGAATTCTACAATTCAGTGACTTTTACTGAAATAAAAGTCTAAAATAATCTCTCCTGTGACAGCCCAGCTTGATGTGCACAGGTGTTGGCAAAGCCCCCAGGCTGCTCAAGACACTCAGCCTGAGTGTCAGATCTTTGATCTATAGGAAGGACAGAGCTCCCATCATTGCCCCCTTCACATGCTGTTATGTAAACCACAGTGTGCCACAGCCCATTGTAAAGTGAGAGACCACGGGGTGTCCAGCGTTTACTCACATTGCTGGGTGGGCGACAGGGAGAGCTCAGCAAGAGGAAAGTGAAGAATAGCATCTTCACAAACATGTTAGGTCCTCTTGAGACTCCGTTAAGTTCACGAAGAAGTTGGGTGGGTCAGGGAGTGGGGAAGGAGACTAATGGGGACTAAGGCTGGGAACGGGGAAGTGGGGTCACAATTGAGGGAGAGGGGGAGGGTAGGATGTGGGGAGCCCTGGGTTTGGGGCACCTGGGAGGAGGAAGAGAAGGGGAGGGTGGAGAAGGGTGGGGGTCAAAGAAAGTCCTGGAGGAGTGGGAGGAGGGCTTAGGGGAAGATCAGGGTGTGAGCAAGTCAGCCCAACAGCGGTAGGCGGGTTCAGGTGAGCGAAGCACTCTGGGCACTTTGGAGGGGTAGGTAGGAAGCTCCCTTTCCCTCCTAACGTTGCTCCTGCGTGGTGGCTGCTCTAGCAACGGGATGCTTTACACTCCTGTGGACCAATCCCCTGCTTTCACCTATCGCGCATCACAGCCGACACCCCGCGCGTGAACCCTCTTGCGACCCTTCCCCCATTGTAACGATGTTCCTTCCGGACCCCAGCCCCACCAGGCGCTGTCCCAGGGATATGGCCTCTCTGGAACACTCGCTGACCTTCTGATTTTCCATCTGCTCCACCCAGCTCCCCCCGGCCTGGCTTCTGGGCCTTTCCTTCCTTCCAGGACTCTCAAGCATTCCCATGATAACACATATGATCATTTTCACTATTATTATCTATAGTATAGATAATGTACTATATAATTACTTTCTATAACTATTAATAGATATAGAAACGGTATCGTTTCTGCCAGAAACCCACAACATAAGGAAATATATACTTTATTGGATGTTGGCAATTTCTAGTTTTTATATTAGTGATTCTATCCGCATTTCATCACGTGGATGCTGGTCTGTAGAAGGTGCTCGGTAAACACGAACGCAAGCTCAGGGGCCCAGGGGCTCAGAGTCCTTTTCTGGCTCTACTACTTATCAGCAGCGTGATCTCGACAGTTAACGTCTTTTTGCCTCTGTTTCCTTGTGTATTTAAGAGATCTAATAAGAGTCCTTAACTCAGTAGGCTGCCAGTGATTAGGGTTGTTAAATATTAGCTGTCAGGATCATCCTTCCAAAGCGGCACTTTCAGAGCCACAGACCCGGCCACAGTGCCCCCTGCTGGCCGTTCAGTGTAAGTCACATGCACATCTACTGCCCTCTCCTCCCTAGGTCCAAGGCTGGGTAGGGATGGCCTGGAACCTCCCCCTTCATCTGCCTTCCGGATACTCAGAAACAGACTTCCATATCCTCCTTCTCCCTTCCCCTGAATTGGGGTCCAGAATGCTTGCCAGAGCCAGGTGATCCAGAGAGCATTCACCACCTCTGCTAGCCATGTGAGGTAGCCGGAGCATCATTGTTTTGTCCCTTTTGTGTTGTAGGCAGATGCCAGGGCTGGGGGACTCAGACCCTGGAGTTTAATGCTTTGGAGAATAACATTTTCCCTTGGCACAAAGGTAAAGTTCATAGGAAGCCAAAGACCTTTGACCTGCCTTTGTCTTGGACCCAAACTATCAAGACCTGAATATCCTGTGTTAAATACACAAGTTTCAGTTGGTGCTCTAGGGCCGCTTACCTCACTGCCTCTGCTGAGAGAGGAGGGTGAATCCTTCCCCCTCCCAGAGCTCTGCATGCTTAGCCCAAACACCCTCCCTAAGCATGAAATCTCTTGGAAGCCTCAAATTCTGTCTTTAACATTTGCACAAATTCAGCATCTTATTTCCTATCCTATCAGCATGTTTTAGAAAAAAACTCAACTTCTTAAATCTTTCCCCCTCCTCTTTCTTCTACCCAAAGATGCCAAATACTTGTTAAACAGATAGTACTGAATGTCTACTATGTGCCAGACACAATTCATGGTCTTGAGGATACAGCAGAGAACAAACCTACAGGGTCCCTCTCCCATGTAACTGCCATTCTTACATAACAGTGGTAACAGTTAACATTGATTAAGCTCTTACTACAAATCAGACATAGTGCAAAGGCATTTCCACACATTATGACCCTTATAACTGGCAACAAGTTCACACAGTAGACAGTTATTTTCCCCACTTCTTCTCTAAGGAAAACAGAGACTCAGAATGGTGAAGTGCCCTGTCCAGCAGCACACAGCTGGTAGTGCTGGGACCCTGGGGTTGAATTAACGCCTGTCTCTTTCCCAAAATCATGTTATAAGTTCTCTGATACATAGAGTAGAATTTTATCACAACCAATGACATTTTCACAGAATTTCTACAAAAGCCACTGCCCAATCTTGTATTAGCATCACCCTTTTTATTGATCTGTATAGCAAAGTATAGGTACTTCAAAACAATTAAATCATTCTCCTCATAGTTTTTCATTAAAAACCTTGGTTTTACTCTACTTCCCTGAATACACACAGAGTTTACCATGGCATGTATAATATCATTGCAGTGCTCTATTGCCATGTAAATATCTTTCCTTTTAGTGAACCTCTCTCTGTTATGTCACATATATATGGTGTCAGCAATGGGAACTGAAACACATCATTATATCTTCAAAACATTTTTCTTTAGCCTAAAATTACTGTGAGGTGACACTTCACTGGGTGCACAGCGTGCCCTAGGCCCTTGACCAGTACCATGGAGTCCATTTCTCTAACTTATCTATGACAGTGGACAGCAGGCCTTGGAAGTGAATGAACAATCTGCAGATGTTGGCATGTAGGCTAATCTGGCCTTGTTAGGGCCCCATTCAGGCTAGCAGTGGCTGGGAACATCAACAGTGCATTCAATTCTCAAAGCAGCACAAACCCTCATGTAAACTGCACATGGCACATGTGAGGGTTCTAGGTTTGGGCTCCTTATAAGAATGTAATGCCCCACCACCACCACCACATCCATGAAAAAAACTGTCGTCTATTAAACCAGTCTCTGGTGAAAAAAGATTGGGGACCACTAACGCCCATTTCTAGCCCTCCCCACTAGCTAGTGAGCAGCCTGAGGGAACCCATGGAGTCTGAGGCAGCTCTGCCCTATCTTCAGAGTCTCATGCTGTACATACTAGGTGCTTAATCAACGACTGGTGAATTGAATTAAAAGGTGCTTAATTCACATTTCTTAGGCTATCAATAAAAACAAGGATCTCCCTCTTTCTGTGTCGGCCTATGTCGCTTTGTCTCACTGCCTCTCTGTCTGTCTCCCCTTCTCTCTCCCATCCAGGCCCCTGTGGTCAGATGACACTTAGGCTGGGGTAGGGATGGATTCCTGGGAGACCTGTCCAGCTCTGGATGGTTGAGGAGATTTTTTCTCAGCAGGTTCCAGGTCTGTAAAGTACACCAACCACCTGTTTCCTGCCCCAAAGCCTTGCTCAGCCATGGCTGCAAATGCTGACAGGAGCCCTGTTCTGGGCACTCGCAGTGTGGCAGGAGCTGTGCCACCCTCCCCACTGGTGTCATCTCAGTTAATCCTCTTGATGACTCCATGACAGAGATGTGATTATTTCCGTGACATGCTGTAGGAGGTAGATTCAGGAAGTTCAATTGACTTTTCAAGGGCCTGTCTGACCCCAGGTCTCTGTTCCTAGTCACTTTTGCCCTTCAGGAGGCCATGTGAGAGAGCCTGAGGCAGGAGAAAACACCAGGGGGGTTCTCTTTTCCAGAGCCAGGACTTGGTCACTCCTCTCCTTGGCACACAGAGACCTCCCCTCTGTGACTCAGGCTGGTCAAGCTGGCTCAGGGAGCAGAAGACTCCATCTTTCTTGCCTGATAAAGAAGGTGCAGCCCTCACATCAGCGCAAGCTGCAGTTTACCCACTTGGCCTCCTATTAGGTTTGCTCTTCCTTCCCCCAGGGGTGTCTCTTATCTCAAGGTCCTTAGAGGCTTTTGTGTGGGCTTGTGGCCATTTGGTGACAGTTGGTGCCAGAAGCAGCCTCTTGGGAAAAGTGAGGATGAGGAATTCAAGGCCAGGTGGTCTTCAGCCATCCCCACAGTCACAGCCATGGGCACACACATTGGATGGGACAATCAGGCCCAAGCAGACAGTGACCACAGCCTCATCCAGCTGTCCTGCCAATGTCAGGTTCCATCTTCCAGATGAGGCTGATTCAGAGCACTGAAAGTGAGTTGTCATGCCTTGATCACACTCCAACTGCATGAAGAGGCTTGTAGCTACAAATAACCCACCAAATAGATAAGCAAGAGATAGGTGGGTTCTCTGGGCTAGAAGGCTCCCTTTGGTCCCTGAATTAGAGGCCCCGGGTTACTCATGATGAAAAGAAAATGAAAGTATCTGCTGCAGAAAACAGTCCTCCCTTCTTCCTCTTCCCTAGGAAGGCTCTTCCAGGGAAGACCTGATGCAGGAAGTCTGAGCTCTGGCTGAACATGCAGCCCACTTCTGATAAGCATCCTGCATCCCCCTGAGGTCCTCATGGCATAGTCCAGCTCTAGGCCCTGGCATCACATACCATGGGCCTGCTCAGAACCCTTGGTAGCCTGATACAGTGTCTGCGCCTGACCATCCTTACTCCTCCCAGACACCGGAGCCTCGACTTAAGCTCTACTTGAGCTCTACCCTGCTGCTTGTCCCTCCTGCTAATCTGCTCCTGTCCCCAGATGCCTATTATCTGAGGGACACCTAGATCCTGCTGAAAGTGTTACTCTACAACTCAGCTGGACAAGATCAGGACTCCTGATCATTGGTAGGGCCACCAGCTCACCTGCCCACTCCCTGGGCCTCTCCAGGGCACAGGTTCAAGGCTGACCCAGATCTGACTAACCCTGCACATCTATCCAAATCCCTCACCATGTGCACCATCTGGGTCATGTGAGGAACACGTGAGCAGAGAGGTACAGCTGACTCAGGTTCACTCAGCAGACATTCTCCCACCACAACCAGGGATGAAGGCAGGACCTAGGGCTGGGTTGACCAATGTGACCAGAGAGGAAGAGTTCTCTCACCCTGTTACCCAGAAAAAGAATTCCCACAGCCAAGTGGAGCTCAGAGAACAAGGCCTGTGAATCCCTAACCCTGTGGGATGATCAAAACATAGGGAAATGACCTCAATAAACCCCACTGGACCTAGAAATTTGAGATCTGGGGGAAGTCAGTATTGAAGAGGGACACGGAGCCTCAGAATATGGTGAGGTGTACACAGAAAGTAACACCTGAAGAGGGAGAAGGCACAGCAGCCCTAGGCGGCCTGTCCCCAGTGCCACCAGTACCCCTCATCAAGGCAAGGCAGCACTGCCCAGGAGGTGTTTGAGGAAAGGAGACAGCAAAGATGGCGGGAAGACTACCACCCACAACCCTGCCCAGTGAAAAAATACATAGTGACCTCATGTGCCCAGGAATGTCTTTGAGCTGGTGACGCCAAGGGGGTGGTGGGGAAGCTGACCTGTGTGAAACCCTCTGAGAGCTTCCCATTCCCTGCCCCATATTTACAAATCCTCGTGGAGAACCCTCTAGATATTACAAAAGTGGAGAGATAATAATGCCTGCAATCCTAGCACTCTGGGAGTACAAAGCAGGAAGATTGCTTCAGCTCAGGATTTTGAAACCAGCCTAAACAAGCGTGAGACCCATCTCTAATATAGACCCATCAAACTATAGAAAAAAAATTAGTTGGATGTGGTGGTGCAGGCCTGCAGTCATAGCTACTCAGGAGGCTGAGGCAGGGGGATTGCTGGAGCCCAGGAGTTTGAGGTTACAGTGAGCTATGATCACACCATTCCACTCTACCCCAGGGTGACAGAGCAAGATTCTGTCTCAAAACTTCAGCCACCTTAAATTGAATATCTTGAAATAATTTTGAACTCTTATATTTGTAAAATTGAGATTTCCTCACGTGACTTATTGAAAGTACGAATCCTTTTTAAAATGCCTTAAAATAGCCACATCTTGATGTTTATTTGTGAATAAATCATGAAATAAGCATTTAGCATGGTTTCTGATTATTTGAAATACTTCTGGTTGAAAATTATTCACAATTAGTTCTAATCTAGATGTGAAACATTCAGAAATGAAATTGTTTTAGAATGAATGTCTTGATTTTTCCTTTGAAACATAGCACATAGAAGATTTCTGAATTTTTTCATTTTTCTTGTAGTTTTCTAAAAACTCTAGACTATTCCCAAAATTTCCCTGGCAATGAAATGTCTTACCTTTGTTGACATTTAATTTAATAGTCTATAATAAATAAGATACCAGAACAGACAGAACAGAAAGACTTTTGTGAGGGAGAGAGCACTTAGATTGTTTATAATTTCTTTTAGTGGAGGGTATTTTTTCAGTTGGGAAGAAATTCTTGACAGTTAATTCCTTGAAGGAGTTAAGTTGAGTGTATCAGAACAATCACTAAATCTGAATCACAATGCATTTTCATTTGTTGGGGCCATTATGTGATACTTTGGAAAACTTGCCAATTTTTACCCCAATGGATTTCAAACACTATTGGTAGAATCCGGGAGAGGAGAATCCATTCATGCTGGGGGGGTGGGGGAGAATGAAATCCTAAAAGTGCTTTATAGTTTCCTGTAAGTTACTCAGTTCATATGATCACATCCCCAATGTGCCCATTCAGGTTTTTTTAAACAAAAGAGAATAAATCTGAAAAGACACTTAGGAATTCATATATATTTATGTATGTATAATATCTTAGATATATATCTTAGTACCCAATACGGCAACTAAATAACTAATACCTATATGTATGTACATACACACACACACACACACACCCCCACATAGGTATTAGATATTAGGTATTTAGTTGCCATATTGGGTACTAAGCTGTATTTCATTTAAAAGTGTCAAAAACAGTCCTCCCATCTCATTCCTAGGGACTCTATTTTGAAAGCTTAAGGTGGCAAATCAGTCATACACTTGGGAATCCTGAGATTTCTTCCTCTGAAGGGTGAGCCTGAATGTTCACAAGTGCCCAAATGCCTCTGGATTGTTTTCTCCTGCTTAATTTTAGGAATTAATACCAATTGAGTCAAGGCGTTCAAGGTGCTTCTTGGTACTGGGCCAGCTGCCCTGCTCATTCCCTCCTTCCCCCCATTGTGTCCTGGGAGGTCTTGGCCATTCTGGTATTTTCTCTGTAGGTTCCAGTGGAGATCTAGGACCTAAACCTCCCCCATTTTCTCAATATTTCATACAGTACACATACAGTACAGTCCAGTAGACCCACTACATATGAATGGTAGTGAATCCTCCTGAGCTTGAAACGCCATCTAGGGGCGGGAGAGGGAAAAGTCTTTAGAAAAATACGTAATTTGCTCTTATTCCACGACTATACTTGCTGAAGAAAAAGAAAATGTACTTTTAGATCCACGTTGTGTACTTTTTTTAGGTCCATGTTATAATTTATCAGTGGTTTATTTTCAGTGGTTTTCTTTTCAAAAGGTGACATTTGGGGGGCAGAGCATGATGGCAGAGGGGAAAGATGCTTAGCTGAGTTCTCCTGGACCAACAGGGGACAGAAAGGGAGCTAGACCAGTCCCAGTGATACTGAAGTTTCAGGTTCTTGGTCTCAGTGATTCAAAGAATGAATCAATGGAACACAGGATCAGTTGTAAGCCAGGATTTACTCACAGAAACAAAAATTACAACAACTACAAAAAACCAAACCTCCTGGCAGAGACAACCCAGGAGGGGAACAAGCTCTCCTGCTCCCTCTTCGAGGTCTGTCCTCCGGCTCTCTTCTCAGGGGTTTATATAGTGGTAGGGGGTTGTTTTGCCTGAACTCAATGTTGACTTTTAGGGTATGGGTCTTGTCAGTTACAGTCAGCTGTCTAATGAACTCTCAGGCCTTGGAAACTGACATGAAATTCACCAGCCAGAAGTGCACAGGGAGGAGACAGCAAGGCTCCAGTGTCTTCCCCTCAGGTGTCCGGCCCTTCCATCAAGCTGGTTCCTCCAGCCGCAGCAGCATCAATACCTCAACACTACCAGGGCTAAGGCAGTAGGTTATGGTACCACCTTCTCCTGCATCACCAGCATGGAATATTGGCGTGGAGTGGTAATTAGGAGTGTGCAGTGAGGTGGTGGACTATTGGACTTACTGGAGACCCAGCACACCAGGCAAGTTTTTGCAAGCTTGCTATGGCCCTGGTGGTGTCCAAGGCAGCAGTGGCCAGTCCCCCACCCCAACCTTCACACACACACGGAGGTCCCAGAGGAAACCTTTAGCAGTTGGGGGTTCTTGGGGGAAGCTGGGCATTGAGTGAAAGATTGAAGAAGTGTGCACTCCTGAGCAGATTTTGGTGGCCAGATTGGGGTGCAGTCTGGAGAGGTTCTGCCCTGGTCTGGCAGGGGGTGAATGATCCATGTGAGGAAAGTCCCCAGACAGGGGCCACCACTGTCCTAAAGTTCACCAAAAGGTTATGAGGGCAGGCCTCTTGCTGGGGGCAAAAGGCGTGGAGGTCTGAGTTCTGCCTGTAGGGAGCAAACCTACATTTGTGACAGGCCCAAGGATTCCCACACTCCATGGGAACTGTTGTAGGGGAAATCTGTGAGACCTTCCTCTGAAGAATTTTTGAAAGCTATGTAATCCCAGGGGCCTGAGAGCTAAGCCAGTGAACAGGTGATCACTAGGAACTAAGCTGAGAAACATCTCTAAAAGAAAAAAAAAAGCAACAAGCAAATATGTATATATATGTAGGGACACAGCACCCCACACTCAGACATGGCAGGATAGCTTCGTGTGCTCCCCATGGAAAATGGCTCTGAGATAGAGTTCTTTTCTCTGAGGTCTTGCCTGCAGCCTGCAGATATGCAGAGATGCTCTCACAAAAGAATAGACTGGAGGGCCAGTCTTGGCTGCAGCTGGAAGCTTCAACACCTGTCGAGGCATTCAGCTGCTGTTCTCTGCTCCTCTCCATGGTTTCGGTTTAGGGAAATTAGTCTAGCAAGAGCAGACGACCTGGCTCCCTTATGTTTTAACCCCAAACAGAATCAATTGTATATGTGTTCAGCAGTGATCGTACAGAATTGGGATCTTAATGGCAGTTTCCTGATCTTATTTCACGTCTTTTTACCTGTATTGAATTCTTACTGAATGTTTGAGAGTATATAAGATAATCAGTAAAGTTGGGCAGGGTCGCTGTGCTGGAGAGAGCCTCTACCTCCCTTTTTGCCAATCATTCTATCTGTGGTTTCCTTTCTCTGTGTCAAAGAACAAAGGGCTCCAGGGAACAACAACATATATATATCATATGTATATATATGATATATATATAAAATTTATAAATATAAATATTTATAGGGGTACAAGTGAAACTCTCTAAGAGTAGAATCAGAACGTTTTAAAACAATAACTGAGAAAATGACATGAAGGCTGTGTTGATCAGTTTGATGGAAGTATTTCAGATTGCATGTGAAAACCCCATACTGTACCCCAGAAGTGCATTAATGTACATAGTTATCATTCAATTAAAAAAAAAGAAAAGAAAAAATATATAAATATTTATATGTATATAAATATGTATGTATATATACATATTTGTTTGGTGCTTTTTTTTTTCTCTTCTTTCCTTCCCACATTGGTTGCTGAAATTGCTTACATCAGGCTATTTGAACTTTTTTTTTCTTTATCTTGTTTCAATGTGTTTTGTTTTTTTGTTAAGTTGTTTGGCTGGTTCTTTTCCTAACTTCCATTTTTACATTCAACAAGAGCAAGAGCTCCTGTTTTGTTTTGTTTTGTTTTTTGGTTGTAGAATTTTAGCTTGATTTATTCTCTCTCCCTACCTCACTCCTCAGCATTCTCTTAGTTGATAGAGACTCTTCTATTCTTCTCTCTCCCACGTAAAGTGCTTCTACATTAGCTACAATATCCCCCTCCTTTTTTCTTTCTTTTCTTCTTTCTTTATTGCTCTTCCCTCCCTCTCCTTTATTTGATTCAATGGCACATTTAATTTCATATATATATATACACTTTTTTTTTCTTTTCCCAACCTTTCTTTGCTGAGGGGAGGTGTGACACAGCGCTGGTCTTGCAGGTAGACTGGAGCAGTAGTCTTGCTCAAGAAGGCCAGGAGAACTTTCTACTGTTGGACCCAGGAAGAAAGTATTAGAAAGATCACACTGCAGAACTCTTCTATTTTCTTTTCTTTTCTTTTTCTTTTTTTCTTTACTCATGTTCCTTCTTGGTTTTTGTGTTTCCTCTTTTTCTTCTCTTCCCATTCTTGGCAGAAGAAGACTCTGACTGTGTTCAGGCTGGTAAGGAGTGCCTGATTTAGAGGAACCCACCTAGCCTAGCTCCTCTAAACCTTGAGCTATAGGTGTGGCTGTAGCACTGTGATGAATAATAACATTTCTTCTATCACTCTCATCCTCCCCTCCTGTCCTCTTTCTTGCCTTGTTCTTCAGTTTTCGTCTGTTATTTCACCCCTTTTGTTTTTGTTTTCTTAATCTTTCATTTGTTTTTCTCTTACTCTTTCCTTCTTGTTTTCCTCCTTTTTTCTTTTCATTTCCTCTGGCTTCTCCTTGCTTGCTCCAATCCTCTGCCTTTAGACCCCATACAAAGGAGGCCTCTTCATCACCTAAAATCTGAGATAAGGTAACTTGAAGCAAAGGAGAAACTGAAAAGGAAAAAGGTGCACAAGGAAGTGAACAAGAAGAAAACACACACGAGGAGGAAACAAAAGAAAAATTCAGGCACCATGAATAACCAAATAGAGCAACTCCTCCAAGGGACCACAAGGCAATTTTTAAAGACTCCTCCTATAAAGAATTAATGGATTTGACATAAAGGTAATTTAAAATATGGATGATTAGACAATAAAGGGATTGGATGAGAAAATGGAAAGACAGAACCAAAAGTCAGACAGGAGATATGTAGAATATAGAAAAGATATGGGCAAGCTTAAAGAAATGAAGGAGACAATTAGGGAATGTAAAGAAGCAGTAGAAAGTATCAAAAATAGATTACACTGCAGAGAAGAAAGAACAGAGTTAGAGGATAAAGTCTTTGAGTTAACACAGCTAGTTACAGAGCAGAAAAGAAGAGAGAGAAAGCAGACCAAGTGCTTAGAGAATTAAGAGATGCAATGAAGCATTCAAACATATGGATAATAGAAATCCCTGAAGGGGAAGAAGATTGTCCCAAAGGTATGGAAGCTCTATTAAAGACTATCATAAATGAAAACTTCCCAAGTTTTACTAAAGATCCTGACACACTCCTTTCAGATGCATATCAAACCTCAGGGCATCTCAACTCTAACAGAGCCTTTCCAAGACACATTATAATGAGCTCTCCAAAGTCAAGATGAAGGAGGAAGTTCTGCTAGCAGCTAGGAATAAGCACCAGTTAACCTACAAGGGCAGAGCCATTAGGTTGACAGCAGACTTTTCAACTGCAACTTTCCAAGCTAAAAGAGCATGGTCATCCATTTTTAATATTCTTAAACAAAATAATTTTCATCCCAGAATCTTATATCCTGTTAAACTCAGCTTCAAAATTGATGGAGATATCAAATCATTTACAGATATACAAACACTGAGGAAATTCACCACAATAAGACCACCAGCTCTACAGGAAATACTTAGACCGATTCTCAATTCTGAACACCACAATGGACCACAACAAAATTAAATACCTGGAAGCCAGAGCTTAGCTTTCACAATGGCACAAAGGACAAAAATCACACAGCAAACTATCTCATAATAAGATGAACAGAATTCTACCACACTTATCAATAATCTCAGTAAATGTCAATGGACTGAATTCCCCACTGAAGAGGCACAGGCTGGCCGATTGGATAAAAAAATACAAGCCATCTATATGCTGTCTCCAGGAGACACACCTAGCCTTGAAGAACAAATCAAGGCTCAAGGGTAAAGGATGGAAAACAGTGTATCAAGCAAATGGAAATCAGAAGAAAGGAGGCGTGCAATCTTATTCTCAGATACAAGTGGATTCAAAGAAACATTAGTTGAAGAAGACAAAGAAGGATACTTCATATCGGTCAAAGGAACAATACAATAAGAAGACATCTCAATTTTAAACACCTATGCACCTAACTTAAATGCTCCCAGATTTATAAAAGAGATCTTGAGGGGTCTGAGCAATATGATATCCCAGAACACCTTAATAGTCAGGGACTTCAACACCCCCCTGACAGAACTGGATAGATCCTCTAAACAGAAAGTAAATAAGGATACAGAGGATTTAAATGTGACCCTAGAACAAATGGGATTAATAGACATATACAGAACAACCATCCCAAAGCAAAAGAAAATACATTTTTTTCTCATCAGCTCATGGTTTATACTCCAAAATACATCACATCCTAGGATACAAATCAAACCTCAACAAAATTAAAGGAATAGAAATTATACCATGTCTCTTCTAAGACCACAAGGGTATAATGGCGAAGCTCAAGTCCAACAAAATTGTTCATCCCCACACAAAGTCTTGGAAACTAAACAACATTATGCTGAATGAGACTTGGGTTCAGGAAGAGATAAAAGAGGAATTTGTCAATTTCATCAACCATAACAACAATGAGAACACAAGTTACCAAAACTTCTGAGATACAGCAAAAGCAGTCCTGAGAGGAAAATTTATTGTGCTAGATGCCTACTTTGGAAAAACAGAAAGTGAGTGCATCAGCACATTTACAAACCATCTTATGGAATTGGAAGAAGAACTATCTGATCGTAAACCTAGCAGAAAACGAAATAGCCAAAATTAAATCAGAGATTAATGAAATTGAAAACAAACAAAAAAATCATTCAGAAAATTAATGAAACAAAAAGTTGTTTTTTTGAAAAAATAAATAAAATAGATAAACCTTTGGCCAGACTAACTAGAAACAGGAAAGTTAAATCTTTAGTAATCTCAATCAGAAAGGATAAAGGGGAAATAGCAACACATGCCACAGAGATACAAGAGATTATCTCTGAATACTACAAGAAACTCTATGCCCAGAAATTTGACAATGTGGAAGAAATGGAATAATACTTGGAATCACATTCTGTCCCTGGACTTAATCAAGAAGAAATACATCTTCTGAACAGACAAATTTCAAGCACTGAGATCAAA
Source organism: Galagoides demidoff (assembly GCA_963574575.1). Taxonomy (NCBI): domain Eukaryota; kingdom Metazoa; phylum Chordata; class Mammalia; order Primates; family Galagidae; genus Galagoides; species Galagoides demidoff. Next base: position 2,517 of record CAUYQV010049769.1, on the reverse strand, counting down.
GTAGCAATAAAGAATCTCCCAACAAAAAAATTCCAAGGTCCAGATGGCTTCACAGCAGAATTCTCTCAAACCTTCAAAGAAGAGCATATACCCATACTGCAGAAATTATTCCAAAAAATTGAGGACAAAGGAATCTTCCCCAACACATTCTATGAAGCAAACCTCACACTGATACCAAAACCAGGAAACAATTGAACTAAAAAGGAGAATTACAGAACCATTACACTAATGCTGTTAACAAATGGAATATAGATGCAAAAATTCTCAGAAAAATCCTATCCAATAGATTATAGCTTATCATTAAAAAATTCATACATCACAATCAAGTAGGATTCATCCCAGGGATGCAAGGCTGGTTTAACATGTGCAAATCCACAAATATTATTCACCATATCAACAGAAGCAAAAACAAAGACCATATGATCCTTTCAATAGATGCAGAAAAAACATTCATTTAAATTCAACAACCTTTTCTAATTAGAACTCTGGAGAGTATTCGCATTGGCAGCACATTTCTTTTTTGGGGGGAATGATTTGTTTATTTCTTTTCCTCTCAGTTCACTTTTTATTAAGTCATAAACACATAGATCATGCATACATTAATGCATTTATGGGGTACAATGTGCTGATTTCATATACAATTTGGAATGCTTACATCACACTAGTTAATATATCCCTCACCTCATTTACTTAATTATTGTGTTAAGACATTTATACTCTATGTTTATTAGATCTAACATGAACCCTGGCAATATGCACCATGAGTGTGATCCCACCATTCACCTCCCTCCATCTGACCCCCCTTCCCCTCCTGTCCCCCCTCCTCCCTTCTTCATCCTGGGCCATAGTTGTGATCTATCTTCATATGAAAGTGTGAATGACTATAAATTGGTTTCATAATAGTACTGAGTACATTGGATACTTTTTCTTCCATTCCTGAGATACTTTACTAAGCAGAATATGTTCCAGCTCCTTCCATGTAAACATAAAAGAGGTAAAGTCTCCATCTTTTTAAAGACTGCATAATTTTCCACAGTATACATATACCACAATTTATTAATCCATTCATGGGTCAATGGACACTTGGACTTCTTCCATGACTTGGCAATTATGAATTGAGCCACAGTGAACAACCTGTTGCAAATATCTTTGTTGTAAAGTGATTTTTGGTCTTTTGGATATACACCTACTAGAGAAATTGCAGAATCAAATGGCAGGTCTACTTTAGATACCTGAGTGTTCAGACTACTTTCCAAAAGGAACGTATTAACTTGCATTCCCACCAGAAGTGTTCCCCTTTCTCCACATCCATGCCAACATCTGTAGTTTGGGGGGTTTGTTATGTGAGCTACTCTTACTGGAGTTAGATGATATCTCAAAATGGTTTTGATTTGCATTTCTCTGATGATTAAAGATGATGAGCATTTTTTCATGTGTCTGTAGGCCAAGCACCTGTCTTCTTCAGAGAAGCTTCCATTCAAGTCTATTGCCTACAATGAAATGGGATCACTTGTTCTTTTCTTACTAATAAGTTTGAGTTCTCTGTGGATTCTGGTTATTAAACCTTTATCAGAAACATAACCTAAAAATATCCTCTCCCATTCTGAGGACTGTGTTCTTGCTTTACTTTGTTCTTGGTTGTGCAGAAGCTTTTTAATTTGATCAGATCCCAATAATGTATTTCTGGTGCTGCTTCAGTTGCTCAAGGGGGTCCTCCTCATAAAGTATTCTCCCAGGCCAATTCTTCCAGCATTTCCCCTGCACTCTCTCCAGGAAACCTTATAGTTTCATGTCTTAAGTTCAAGTCTTTTATCCAGTGAGAGTCAATTTTTGTTTATAGTGAAAGGTGTGGGTCCAGTTTCAGTCTTCGACAAGTCACCAGCCAGTTCTCCCAGCACCATTTGTTAAATATGGAATCTTTCCCCAAATTTATATTTTTGATAGGCTTATCAAAGATCAAATGACGATAAGTGTCTGAGTTCATCTTTTGGTTCTCAATTCTGTTCCATACATCTACCTCTCTATTTTTGTGCCAGTACCATGCTGTTTTCATCACTACAGATTTATAGTATAGTTTGAAGCCTGGTAGTGTGATGCATCCTGATTTCCTATTATTTCTGAGTAATGTCTTGGCTATTCAAGGTTTTCTTCTGGTTCCATATAAAATGAAGTACTATTTTTTCCAGATCTTTAAAGTATAACAGTGTTGCTTTGATGGGGATTGCACTAAATTTGTATAGTGCTTTGGGTAATATGGACATTTTAACAATGTTGATTCTTCCTAGCCATGAGCATGGTATGTTTTTCCATTTGTTAACATCTTCAGCTGTTTCTTCTCTCAGAGTTTCATAATTCTCTTTATCAAAAGATTAAATCTTTCATATCTTTTGTTAGGTAAATTCCCAAATATTTCATCTTCTTTGGCACTACTCTAAAAGGAATAGACTCCTTCACTGTTTTTTCAGCTCGACTGTTGTTGGTATATATAAAAGCTATTGATTTCTGAGTATTGATTTT